>PVIR01006921.1:48385-63565 GCA_004026965.1 Petromus typicus
ACAATCCTCCTGCCTCTGCCTCCCGAGTGCTGGGATGACAGGCGTGAGCCACCACGCCCGGCACTGTGGTATGTGGTACTGGTTGCTGCTGGGTGTGGGTCTCCACACCCAGTATTGTTATGTGGTTACCGGGGAATCGAACCCGGGTCCTTGTGCTTGCAAGACAGGCGCCGGAACCACTGAGCTAACTCCCCGGCCCCCATCCTCAGATTTTTAAAAATTATTTTTTGGTTTGAGGCATAAGTTGATGGGCTTGACCTATAGTTCAGCTGCTTTAGCCTTCAACCAGGTTTTCATGTGCTTATTGGCCTTTTGTACATCATTTTTAGATAAATGATTAAATTTTTCCCTGTTTTTGAATCTGGTCTTTCTACTTGTTGAGTTTTAGTAGTTTTTATATATTATGGGTATTGTTACTTAACTACAAATAGAATTTACAAATGTTTTTCAATTTTGTGAGCTTTTTATTCCATGGATACTCTTTTATGTACATATACTTTAATTTTCATGAAAGCCATTGGGCTTTTATTTCCTGTGCTTTGGTGTCATGTGTAAGAAATCATTATCAGTTCAATGTTGTGAAGTTTTGCCTTGTATGTGTTTTTTTAAGTTTTATAGGGCAGGCAAAGTAGCACCTATCTGTTATTCCAGTTACCCAGGAAGTTGAGACAGGAGGACGACAAATTTGAGGCCAGCCAGGGCAAGACCGTGTGTCAAGATAAAGGAGTCTTAGGGATATAGCTCAATGTAGGGAGGCTATCCTGGTCCTGTATCAATCCCCAGGGTCACGCGCACACACACACACACACACACATACACACACAGGCTTATGGTTTTATGTATTACCCAAAGTTATCTATAGAGTCAGTGCAACCTCTACAAAAGGAACAATGGGATTAGTGTGTATGAAGCGAGACGATATTTTGAGAGATAAATGGTAATGTGTCTTTTACTATAATATTTTTTAAAAAATTAAACATTCATATATATTTTCTACTTTCTTTTTTTCTTTTTGCAGTAGCAAGGAGCAAATTTGGGCCTTTTGTGTTTCCAGGGTAGGCATGGTACCACTTGAGCTAAATCCTCTGCATAATATATATTTTCTGATCATACTTTTTATTTTGATTGTTTTCTCCTCATCCTAGTTTGTCATGAGTGCTGTCATTATTTGAAAGTATTTTATTAAATGTTTCTGTTGCATCCATTAAAATGACAGGCAATTATTTCCTCATTTTGTCCATGTAATGGGTTACACTGATGTGTTTCCTTGTGCTGAGGTTTACAGCTCAACATGCTGTGGAATTTGGTTAGTTAGTGTTTTGCTGAGAATTTTGGCATCTGTATTCATGAGGAATACTGATCGGTTTTCTTTCCTTGTGGAATCTTTGTCTGGACTCACTATAAGGGATAATTCTGGCCTTGTAAAACATGTTGGGGAATGTTTCTTCTTCAATTTTTTTGAAAAATTTGAGCAGTACTATTTTCGTTTTGGTTTGTGTTTTGAGACAGGTTCTCACTGTATATTCTAGCCTGGCCTTGAACTCAGAGCAATCCTCTTGCCTCAACCTTACAAGTGCTGGAATTATAGGTGTGCTCCACCACACCCAGCACAGGGAATTTCTCTGAGAGAAAACTTTTCATTACTGATTCAACCTCCATGTTAGTTACAGGTTTGTTCAGATTTTTTATTCTTCATCATTTAGATTTGGCTGGTTTTGTGCTTCTATACATTTGTCAGTTTCACTAAGATTATCCAGTTGATTGTCATACAGCTGTCATGGCTCTCTTTGATCCTTTTTATTATGTAGAATCAATAACAATGCCCCACTTTCATCCCTGATTTTATAATCTGAGTCTCCTCTCTTCCTGAGCAAATTGTAGATTTTGTTGATCTTTTCAAAGAACCAGCTTTGGTTCCTTTGCCTTTGTCTCTAGTTTTCTTATCTTATTTCACTGTTCTCTGCCTTAATCTTTAGTTTCTTCCCTTCTGTTAGATTTTGGATTAGTTCTTCTTTTTCCAATTCCTTAAATTTTAAGATTAGCTGATTGCAGATCTTTGTTATTTTTTAATGCAAGTGTTTATAGCTGTAATTTTCTCCCTTTGCCCTTCTTTGGTTGTAAATCCTGGTAGCTATCTTTTCATTTCCATTCATTTCCATGTATTTTCTCATTCCCCTATAATTTCTTCTCTGACACCCTGGTTGTAGAAGAGTACCTTGTTTAATTTTCACAAATGTGTGAATTTCTCAGCTTCACTTCTGTGCTGACTCTGACTTTGTGCCCTTGTAGAAGACACTGCATGACACCTACTCTGTGAGACCTACCGAGACTGAACCCTTTCCTAACACTGGTTCTGACTGAAATGTACCCTATTCTGGGGAATGGTCTGGGGTGTGCTGCTTAGGTCTCATTAGTTCGTGGTGTTGTTTAAGTCCTCTGTGTCCTTATTGATTTTCTGATTCTTCTGTCCATTATTCAAGATGGTGTGTTGAAGTCTTTATTACTGTGGAACTACTTTTTCTTCCTTCATCTGGTCAACTTCGGGTTCATACTTTTTGATGGTATGTGAATAGGTGTAAGATGTTTGTAATTATTCTTTTTGCTACATTTAATTTTTTATTAAAATATCATGTCATTTTATCTTGTAATCTTTCTCATTTTGTGGCCACCCCCTCTCTTCTGGTGACTATTTGCATGGAATACCTTTTTGCCTACTTACAATCAACCAGCTTGTGCCTATGAATCAAAAGTGCTAATTCTGCTATAGACAGCAGAGAATCCATGCTGTGAACCTCCGTTTTTTGATCAGAGAGTTTAGTCCATTTCATCACAGGAATATCAGCAGGAAAGACTCACTTTAGTTCTACAAATTTTTCAACTAGCCTTACAGCTTTTCTGTATCTATTTCTTGTATTATTGTCATCTTTATGTGTAGCTGATTTTTTTAATGACGTGTTTATGTTCCTTGCTCATTTCCTTTTGTGCATATTCTATTACTATTTTCTGTGTGATTACCATGAAAATTAGATTAACATTCTAAAGTTGTAACACTTTGGTTTGAATATTTACCAGCTTAACTCCAATGCCATCAAAACTCTGCTTTTGTTTTTGTTTTTTGAGACAGGTCTCGCTTTGTAGTTCAGGCTGGCCCTGACTCCACTATGTGGCCCAGGCCAGCCTTGAACTTGAGGCAGTCCTCCTGCCTCTGCCTCCTGAGTGCTAGGATTACAGGCATGAGCCACCATGCCCAGCATTGTGGTACAGGGGATTGAACTCAGCACCTTACACTTGCCAGGCAGATGCCAGAACCACTAAGCTAAATCCCTGAACTAAAACTCTGCTTTCTTAAATAAACATCTCTGCCTCTTTCAGTTGATAATGTCACAAAATTATATCTTTATATGCTGTATACTCAAACATAACTTAATTCTTCAAAATATGTTGCACTCTTATGTACAAAATAAAATGTTGAGTAACAAATTGAAGTTGCAATAATACTGGCTTTGGAATAACAATTGTTTTTAATGTATTAAGCTTCGTAGTCACTTAGAATAGAGAAGTGAAATTTCAGTCTCTGTCACAGTGTCAACTTTCCAGATGATCCATGTGTATCTGACTTGAACGCTTCATTTCTTTTCTTTCTCCATTTTTTTTTTAGGGGTATTCCTTTGCAGTTCAGGCTGGCCTGAACTCACTAAGTAACCCAGGCTGGCCTCGAACTCATGGCAATCCTCCTGCCTCTGCCTCCTCATTGCTGGGATTACAGGTGTGAGTCAACTTGCTGAGCATTGTGGTATGTGGTACCAGGATTGAACCCAGGACCGTGAGCTTGCCAGGCAGACGCTGGAACCACTGAGCTATATCCTCAGCCCAGAGAGATTTATTTCTTGACCAGTTCAAAGTCATCACTTGTGTCCTGTCATGTCATCATGTAGGCCTGCCCTGACCATGTCTTGGAGGGAGGCCTCAGTGTGACAATGCCCTCAGTTGTGGTATAATGTCTGAGTCTATCTCCTGCCTGCTCAAATCATTTTCTCTATTTAATTTTCAGCTCCGGAATTTCTTTTTGGCTTCTCTGTAGATTTTACATCTCTATTATATTTGCATTCTGTTTACTCTTCCTGCCATTGACCTTACCCTCATCCTTCCTAGTTCTGGGCTTCTCTAAGACAGTTTTCTTAGTCTTTACCCAGAAGATCCGTCATTCAGTCTTTTCCAGAGATGACTTTTAATTCCCCCCCCCTTTACATGCATCATAAATTCCTGTTTCTTTGTAGGCCTGGAGATTTTTAATGAAAACTGAACACTGAAATCCATTTATGTCAAAATTTCTAGGAATCAGATTCTCTCCCTCCACAATTTGTGTTGTTTCTATTTAATTGCTGTGAACTCTGTTGTGAGGCCAAGGCTTAGCCTGAGGTGCAGACTCCAGGTCTTCTCCATCATTCCTGAGCCAGCTTCTCTGCCATCGACATGTCATGTCACTTTTTAGCTTTACCCAAATATACATACATATATTTCCTCCTGAACCAACTCCTCTTTCATGTCTGGCACCCTAAAGGGAAAAAAGAGAAAAATGAAGAGGGGAAGAAGAAGGGCAATGGCTCTTGTAGCCCTTGGAAATGGAAGTATGTGGATGGTACCGGCTGCATAGAGAGACGCTGAGTGTGTGCAGGACAGGGTCCTCTTTTGTGGCCCTGGCTCCTCCAGGCCAGTACTACCCACCTCCAGGAACATGTGTGTATGGCCACCTCACAGGAGGCTGGAAGTGACAGGGGGAAGAGCAACTGCAGAATGTAGCTGTCCCAGACTCCAACATTGCAAACAGTGGCCTCAGCACATCATGTAGGCAGGTGTCACCTCAGAGCAGAGACAGGCTCCTGGCATCCTCTGTCTGTCGGGTCCCCCCGTAATTGTGCCACTCTCTTGACCTGCTTTCTCCCTTCACGTGGTCTGTGCCCTTTTGAAACAGATGAGAAGTGCCTGGCTCTCTCACCTCCACTGCAACCATGCCAGCCAGAAGGGCATGTGGCCCCCGCACTGGCCGGGACGACTTGCCTGGTGTCCACCCTGGTTCCCCAGCAGCCACCCTCCTCCACTCTGCTCAAACATGGGCGCAGCTCAATAATCAGCACAGGCCCCTCCACTGTCCCCCTTCAGACACTGCTGTGGCCTTCTTGGGAAGGAAGGAGCCATTTAGTGCAGCTAGTAACAGTGAGAAGGATCAGGACCTACTGTTCATATTCCCAGCCCCACAGGAGTCTTCCAGAAGATTCCCTGGCTCCAGCCCGACCCTTTCAAGGTTGTCCTGGAGCACTGCACCAATCATGGGCCTGTACCTGGACCAGTCGCAGGCCTGCAGCTGCTATATAAGCAGCACTTCCCAACCATTTCTCTCATTCAGTCAAGGAATTTTTAGAGCACTAGGCCCCCTGTGCCAGGCTGTGTTAAAATAAAGACATTTAGGGTCCTGCAAACCTGCTCATGATTTCTCAGGCAGTGTGGAACCCTAAAGTCCTATAAATTGGCTGTCTGACAGCAACAGCAACCAGCAGCTGCCCGTGTCAACTGTTGACAACAATAATATCTGGTGACATCACAATTTTCATCTAAATGAAGTAAAGGAATCCTAGTGTAATTGGCAACACTTTCATTTCAGTATCAAGATCTCCCTTCAGTGTTTCCTGTGGGTCAGGCTTCTTCATGAAGAATTAAGGCGTTGAGTGCCTGAAATGCCTTCATTTCCGAAGCGCTGACTGTTCATATAAGGAGCTCTTGGATAGTATTCTTTTTCTCTCCCAGCACTGTGGACATGTCAGCTCTTGCCTCCTAGCCCCATGATTCCTGGTGTGAAGCCAGGCCTTTGTCCCAACTGAGGATCCCTACATGATTCAATGTGGGTCTCTGTGAGAGATAAGATTCTTTCCAGATTAGATGATCTGATGACCTATTTCCTTTTGGTGGGTTATTTATTCCATCTGGTCAAATCTTCCATTAACTCTCATTTCAGTTACTGTACTTTACAACCCTGGGTTTTCCACTACAGCTATTGCCCTTTGCTGGCATCCCTTCTTGGTGAGCCCCTCTCTCACTGTGACTGGACACACACAGCTTCCTGGAGTTCTTGGGGCATAGTCTTTGTCCAGCGTGTCCAGCACCTGAGGTTCCACAGAGGGTTTCTGGATAGCTGTGAGCCCTGTGAGGCCATGCTTCTCTGTGCTTTTACTCATCTTACTGTTTTTGTTGAAACTGAGCATCTTGAATATTATAATGTGGTAACAGTAGTCAGATTCTTCCCTCCCAGGGCTTGTAGCTGTTGTCGCATAGTGTAGTGTTTTCTGAGTTCTATAAATTTTGCATGCTTTCCCAAGTGTGGCCAGACTTTCTTTGGTTAACTCAACAGTCAGGTCATTATCAGACAAGCTCTCCTTCAATCTCTGGAGCATGGCAGGCTCACTTCCGGCACATCACTGGGAAGCTCTCCTCAGCTGTAGCATTCACTCCCGCTTGCAGATCCCAAGGTGAGACAGAGGAGAGAGTTCAGGGTGGCTCAGAGCTTCCTGGGCATATGTACAGTCCTGGTGATGTATGGGATCTTCAAATCCCCATGAAGGTTGGAATTTTTCAAAGCTCCCCAAGAATACCTCTTTTCCTAGCTTTGTCTCCTACATTTTTAGTGAGTCTGTTACTTGCCCAACTATTAGCCGCCACTTGGAGAAACAATGCAGGCCTGTGGCTCTCATGCGGGTGACCTCTGAGTGTCTGCAATCACCAAGAAGTCCCCAACCATAATGCAACTCCAAGTCATGTCACAAGCAGTTTCCCCAGATCTCTTCCAGGGGCACCTCTGAGGGAGTCCTACCTCTTTGCTCCAGTCCATGGCCACTGGCCATAGCTTCACCAAGATACAGGTGGTGAGTTCCCATGGCTATAGAGCTTGGGCACGGATGTTAGAGAATCACAAAGCTTGTTTTTTTTGCTACTAGAATTTTCCCATTTTCTTGATAAAATAACTCCCCATCAACTGCTATAAGTCTTTGGTTAATTTCCTGAGTCCTGAAAAAAATAACATTTTTGTCCATTTCTTCTTTGTTTTGATGATGGCGAGAGTTCTGTAGTTGTGCTAAGATCATGGAGAACACGGTATATGCCGGAATGGACAGGTGTCAGCTAAAGGAGGCAAATACTCCTTACTTCAGGGCAGCAGCCAGTCTTCTTTCCAGCCGTGCTCATCAGGCCAGGAGGCTGCAGGGCTCTGAGATGGCCCATGGAAAGCCAAGGCAGGCACTACAGGGCTGGATGGCAGCAAAGAGGTACAGAAGTGTCAGGTGCAGGCCTCAGCCACTCCACTTTCTGCCTCGAGGATCTCTGCCACAAGCTGAGCACAAAGGCTGGGCTCACAGGCCCAATTCTGGTTCTGAGTCAGAAGTGTGTGCAGAAATCAGCCTAGGACAGAGGCACTGGAGGGAACAGCAGGGCACTTCCCTGGGTGGCTTCTGGGCAAGTGAACTGGTGCTGACTCAGCACTGCAGGCTGCTGTGTGGCCCTGGAAATCCAGTAGAGTTGCCTTTCAGCTGACAGTGGGTCTGGGCCACTTGACACCTGCGACAAATACCTGTCTGTTGTCCCTGGCTGGGTTTCCTTCTAGTAGAGGATGGATGGAACTCAAAAATGTGCTGAGTGTACAGAAGGCCAGGTCCTCCCCTGGGCTGAGCAGTGAGGGGAGGCTTTCCCAGACCTCAGGACAAGAAGAAGCTGCCTGGAAAGAGGAGCTTTGAGTGCAAAGGCTTAAGGCATGCACAAGCGCAGAGCCCCAGAAGGTCTGTGAAGGTGGAGAGAAGTCAGCAAGCAGCAGAAAGGCAGACTGCACAGCTCCATCCCAGGCACTTTGAGTGCCATATAGGAGCAGCCTCTAGAGCTGAGTGTGGACAGTGGCCAGTGCTCATCTTGAGCCAGCCCAAGGAGAGAATGCCTGTGACCAGTGTGGCCTCTGTGGGTACCTGAATGTACTTACTTACAGGGGGTGCTCCAGGCTGAGTCAACAGTGCCCTGGGCGCAGGCTGTGCCCTAAATGCCACTGTTGTGTAAGGGCCCCTCCCTGGCTATAGCCCCAACAGCCCTTCAGAGCATTCTGAGCCCCAGGCATGAGACACAGTATGACAAGCACTAGCCTGCAGTCCCTACCCCTCCCCGAGGCTCTGTGGGAGGCCGCTATTAACAACTGGCTGGGTGAACACTTGCCTTTGAAACGTACCAACACCCTGGAGGTGTGCCTACCAGCCCCACCCTCAGCAGGACAGGAGGGGCAGGGGAGAGGGGCTGCTGCTGCGGAAGGCTGAAGACAGGAGTGTGGCAGTGCCCTTTGGACACTGGCCCAAAGCCCCACCCGCTCTACCACACACCAGCTCAGGCAGTATCATCAGGGCAACCTCCAGGAAGGCCCCGTCCTCAGGGGACCTGGGCACTAGAGTCACCCACTAACCAAACAGGTACTGAAGACAAGAGCTCAGTCTACACCTGGATCCCTCCCAGATCCCACAGTCTCAGGTCCCCTGAGGTTACTTCTGTGTCCCCATTGCCAAGAGGTAACAGTATTCAGAAGCTGTTGAATATGTGAATTTGAGGCATGTACACGTGTGGGCATGTGTGTGCCCCACATTCAGGTGCACAGGGCAGCACTACTGTTTGTGAGCAGATCTTGCCAAGGGCTACGGGCACCCCCCTCCAACAAGATGGCAGCTTGCTCCCTTCCATACTAGCACAGAGCTGCATTGTCCCCAAAACAGGCTCTCAGGTGACAGGAGAGATAAGCATGTGGCACAACAATGACAAGAGCTGTACAAATCCAGGCCCAACTCCTAAGGATTTTTATTTTGAAGCGCACAGCTGCTTTTAAGTAAAACATGCCATATATGCTAACATGTAATAGCCCTATTTTAAGTGAATTAGTGAGTGTTCTGAGCCCACAGGCGCAGACTATGGTAAGCACTGACAGACGGAACCCACACGTGGCTCTGACGTCCTTGATGGCTGAAGAGTGGAAAGAGGTGGTGAAACCAGACATCCAAGCTCCAGACCTAGAGCCGCCTGCCTGCCGCAGGATTGGAGTCTGGGCTCTGCATTCTCTGTTGCTTCTCTGTGGCTGTGGTATTTACTTGAAATGCAGGTTACATCACTGGGTTTGTTTGCATTCAGTCCTTGCTGGATTTATTTATTCTCTCTGTCTGAGTATGTGAAACATTGACAGGGTTCCAAAACTCAGAATGGATTTTGTTTAAGCTTAAAAGTTCTCTGGAGACTCTAATGAGCAGGGAGGGTTGGGCAATTGAGCAAACTGGCTCTCCTCCTCCACAGCTCCTAGACCTCATGACAGGGGCTCTGGAAACAATTTCCTGAGGCTGAGCAGGGATAAACTGTAGAATCCCTTAGCGAGTCCCAAGAACGGGAGGTGTTGGAGGCCTCAGTCACCCCCTGTCTCACAAGTGCCTCCATGGGAGCAGCTACTAAGGTTGACAGCACACCAATGCAGAGTCCTGGGAAGGTGGTCCCTTTCTGTGGCTGGCCCTTGAGCTGATCCCAGTTCCTCTGGGAGGGATGGATCCCAGTGCTTCTAGGAAGCGTGTGGACATCCTTGTCCTGTGCAACTGTAGCCACCTTGGGAAAGAGGTAATGGTGTCCAGCTGAAGCCCAGGCCCCGTCCCCTTCCACACTGCAGGTCAGGCCAGGAAGGGGTGCTTCAGACACAGCTGCAGCAAGGACTGGGGGTGGTCCTGGCTGGGCCCCTGGGATTCAGTCCTGGGCTCTTCACAGCAGCACTCACCCCACCACCCTCCAGCAGGGAGGAGCAAGGGAGAGTGGTGGGCGGAGGGAGGGAGGAGGGGAGTGAGGGGAAGACAAAGCGGGGTGGGGCTACTGGCCTGGCAGGGAAAGTAAACGAGGCTGCGCAGGCAGCAGCAGCAGCAGCCACAGCAGCAGCCGCAGCCTGAGCCTCACAGCTCTAGGAGCCTACTCTCCCCTGGCCAGCTCAGCTTTCTTCTTCACCGACAGGAGCAGCGGGCCGTCACCAGCTGTCAACTCTCACCACCACCAGTGAGTGCTGGGAAAGGTGGGGCATGCAGGCCACTTGGACCTTCTGTGATCCTAGAGGTCAGGAGACTCCAGCAGGCAGAGGGGCCAGTCTGGGGCAGCATGGTGGAGGGCTCTGTGAGATCAAGTGAGCCCTGTGCACTCTGTTGAGCCTCCAGGGAGTCCTGGAACTTTTCAGGAACACTTGGAGACCCAAGCTGGCCTGGTAATCTGGTGTGCTCTGCCTTCCTGGATGGGGCATTTGGGAAGCTCAGTGGGAGAGTTTTAGGGAGCAAAATCACAACAGCACCGTATGGGGCTCTATGCGTTCCCTGCAGGCTCTCTGAAAGTGACACCGCCCTAACTCTGCAGACATGGACAGCCCGGTCACCACTGCCCTGTACAGGGCTGTCTGCACCCTCCTCTTCGCCTCCCTGGGCTGTGCCACCAGCCAGCCACTGGGTGGGGAGTCTGTGTGCACAGCACGGTCGCTGGCCAGGTATCGCCTCACCTTTATGGGCCAGTGGAGCCAGACAGCCTTCCCCAAGCAGTACCCGCTGTTCCGGCCGCCTGCACAGTGGTCTTCATTGCTGGGTAAGGGCCCCTTTGCCCCTAGCTGTGTCTGTTGAGACTACACAGAGGCAGACAACTCCTGATAGCCACACAGTACAACACATCCAACACATTTCAGCCAAGAACGATTTACAGGTGGCATGGTGGCACATACACATGCATAAGAGGATTACAAGTTCAAGCCCAGCCTGGGTGACTTAGTTATTTAGTGAGACTCTGTCTCAAAATATTCAGCAATGTATGGACACAGGCTGTCACCACTGTCAGTCATGGCTGGAGTGGACATGGCTCTTTGCCTTTTGGCCATGAGAGCTGGTACTCCTGAAGGAGGATATAATGTCTGCCTTGGGTGGCCAACTGGGGGCACCGGTGCTGGTGGGCACCTCATGTGGCTGGGCCCCACAGGGGCGGCACACAGCTCTGACTACAGCATGTGGAGGAAGCATGAGTATGCCAGCAGCGGGCTGCGGGACTTCGTGGAGCAGGGAGAGGCCTGGGCCCTGATGAAGGAGATCGAGGCCGCTGGGGAGAAGCTGCAGAGTGTACACACAGTCTTCTCGGCCCCCGCTGTACCCAGTGGCACGGGGCAGACGGCCTCGGAGCTGGAGGTGCACCCCAGGCACTCGCTGGTGAGCACTCTGTGGGGTGTGTGTGTGTGTGTGTGTGTGTGTGAGAGAGAGAGAGACAGAGAGAGACAGAAAGAGACATGGGTGATTCCCCATGGCTGCTTGGCTGAGCCTCCACCTGTATGCAGGTATCCTTTGTGGTACGCATTGTCCCCAGCCCTGACTGGTTTGTGGGTGTGGACAGCCTGGACCTGTGCGAGGGCGGCCGCTGGAAGGAGCAGGTGGCCCTGGACCTGTACCCTCATGATGCTGGGACGGATAGTGGCTTCACCTTCTCCTCCCCTAACTTTGCAACCATCCCGCAGGACACTGTGACTGAGGTGGGTAGACCGGAGGCTCTTGAGGACAACTACAAGGCAGGGGCTCTGTTCCAGCCTATGGCTCCTGTCTAGGGAGACACCCAGGGCCTGGCCAGTACCATTGGGAGAAAAGCCATACTGGGAGTGCACTGTGATCACGTGCAGTGCCAGGCAGTCTTGTCATCAGTGTCTATAACCTGATGAAAAAGCTCAGAAAATGCTTACATTTAAAATATTTATTCAGTAGAAAACACATTTCCCTGAATCCCCTTCATAATACCCCACTGCTGCAGACACATCTGCCACGTCCCAGTCACTTTCTGCAGCAGCTTTGGAGCCTTTTTTCCTCAGTGTTTCTAGCTATGCTGTTAAAGTTGCCTCAATGTCTTGAACTGATTACAACAAGGACCTTCTGTGGTCATTGTGACCTTGAGGAAGAGCCAAGAGTCACCTGGTACCAGATCTGGTGAATAAGGTGGATGAGGGCACAGCATAGGGTTTTTTAAAGGCTAGGCTGGGCTCTGCTTTTGTCCTACTGGACCTGGTGCTGCCCCATGAGGCCTCACACATGCATGCAGGTGAGCTTCCTGGACCCTGAGCTGACCGTTCTCTCCTCCATCCCAGATCACGTCCTCCTCACCCAGTCACCCAGCAAACTCTTTCTACTACCCACGGCTGAAGTCCCTGCCACCCATGGCCAGAGTAACCCTGGTGCGGCTCCGGCAGAGCACCCGGGCCTTTGTTCCACCTGCCCCAGACCTGGTCAGCACAGGCAATGAGATCATCGACAGCCTGCCAGGTAACTGGGACCAGGGGTTGCAGGTGGGTGGAGGTAAAGCAACAGGGCTTGTAGAGGGCAGAGAAGCCCTCTAGCTGGCACCAACGCACTCAGGATCAATGGAAGACCACCTCAGCATCCACCCACCTCAGCATCCACCATTAAACCACCACAGATGTCTGCCTTTCCGAGTGGACAACTGCCTGGGTGGGGAGACACAAGTCACATGTTCATGGCACCAGCCATGCTCACTCGTACCATGCCACCTACCAGGCATATCATCTTCAAGGGGCCATTTGCCCACCCATGGAATCCCCAGCCACACGGGCTGGGGATGACATAGAAAGGAGAGGGTAAGCTTGGATGGAGTTGGCCATGCTGGAGAATTCCACCCAAAGAGTTGCCACTAGATCGGGGGGTGGGCATGCGCACCCCTTCTCTGCCTAGTATGCAGGATGTCTGAAGGGGACCAGAAACATGGAAATTACCACTAACTATAACCACAAGTGGGTAATTTTAAAATACATGAATATAATGGAAACAGAAGGGACACAGGAAGAACAATGACACAGAAGTGCCAGAACCCAGGAAAGACGTGCCTCACATCCAAAGCGCCCACTGTTACAGGCTTCAGAAACCAGACGACCATAAAGGTCAGAGCAGCAGGAAGGCTGGTGCTCATGTCACAATGTCACTCTCACAGGGTTCCCACAGGTGGGACAGCCTCTCTCTACCGGCCCAGTGCAAGGTACTTGGAGACCCAGCCTGAAGAGGCACAGCTTGGCCTGAGCTCCCTGACCCCACTGTGCAGAGGGTCCCTCTGTCCCTGTGCCCTTGGCCTTGACAGGTCCCTATGTTTGGTTCAGTTCCAGAAACACCGCTGGACTGTGAAGTGTCCCTGTGGTCCCCCTGGGGCCTATGCAGAGGACCCTGTGGGAAGCTGGGAACCAAGATCAGAACTCGCTACATCCGTGTACAGCCCGCCAACAATGGCACACCCTGCCCCGTGCTTGAGGAGGAGACGGAGTGTGTCCCCGATAACTGTGTCTGACCCAGGCCTGGGTCACTGAGATCTCCCAGGTGGACAGGCTGAGGGCTGATGGGGGTCCTGCACAGACCACTCGCAGTGGCAGCCAGGGATGGCTATGACAGGCTCCTTCTGCAGGCATAGGAACCTGAAGGCCACAAGTTCTGGTCTACATTATATCCCTATAATTTATTACCATTCCCAAGGCTGCCTGTGATCCTAGCAAGAGGATGCCCCAGGGAGCTCAGTACCCACAAGACTGCTGAATACCTCAGACCTGCCACTCAGGCAACCACAGCTCCCACTCCTGGGCAAAGGTAGCCTGCTCAGCCCCGAAACTGGGTGACACACAAAAAACATACAGAGGATGGTTTCCCAAACATGGCACTTCCATTTATGATCTCTACATCTGAATAAAGACCATCTGTCCCTGACAAATGCTGGGGGATGTTCTCACACCTTCCCTGGACAGCACACAGCAGACGGCACCGGGTGCACCAACAGGGAAACTCTGCAAGGCACCCAGGACGCTATCTTGTCTGAAAGATGGGACAGGCACCTGGTGGGGAAAAGGGGACCCTGCTGAGGCCTTGGAAGTTGGCAGCCAGCAGCAGCACTGCCTACCGATCTGCGAGTCCGGGCACACACTCCAGGCAGGAAGTGACAGCAGATCTGGAGCAGCACTGGGTCACCTTGGCCATGGCCTTTGCTCTGTTCCCTCCTGCAGGGGATCGCTAATGACAAGCAGTTGTCTCTCAGGATCTGAGCTACAGGTGCCCTGGTGTTGGTCAATAGCCTTCACTTGACAAAACACATAAGATAAGCAAACTGGAAAGAGGACAGTTTTAGTTTGGCTCATGTTTTTGATGGTTTCAGGGAAAATCCAGGAACTGAATATTTCTGGGCCTGAGATGAAACAGTGCAACAAGCTGTAGGGAGATGGGATGAGAAGAAGAAGAAAGGCCCAGGTCTCATGATCACCTTCAGATCATATTTCTAGATCATGTTGCCAAGAGCCTCCCAATGGCCCATCCCAAGTCACCGGAACCTCCTAAGGCCCAGCCCTAGACACCAGGACCTCTGGTAGGAATCATATTATGAAGGTTCCACATGCTCCAAACAGTGCCACTCCAGGGACCACGATTTCAACACATGTGCCCCTGTAGACCTTTCAGATTCAAACTCCATGCTCCAGGGCTCTTTCTGACCTTCCCAGGCCACTCCATGGGTCAAGAGTGATGCTTGTCCTTTACCAGCATTGCTTTTTCCAGTGATGCTGAGTCCCTCTGCAAAGAGCCTACACAGGGTAGTATGGGGGAGACACTCTGAGGACGGCCTGCCCCTCAAACCCTGCCACAGCCTGGACCTGGAGTGTTTCCTCCTTGCTCCTAGGAACCCGTGAAATACTATTGTTTCCAACTAACCATAACCCTCCCCCTTTGATGCTTCCAGAATCAAGCCCCAAGCCCACTGACTACCACTCAGTACCCTCTCATCCTTGAAAATTCTGGGCTCTGAGATATGAGTTGATGTGGTGTTATGGCTTGTGCCTAGAAGCTTTCCCCAAACCTCATGTGGTCATAGGTGAGGCTTTTTGTTTTGTTTTGTTTTTGTTTAGGTTTTTGGAGACAGGGTCTCGCTTTGTGGTTCAGGCTGGCCCTGAGCTCAGCCTCCAACTCACATCACAATCCTCCTGCCTCTGCCTCCCGAGTGCTGGGATTACAGGCGTGAGCCACCACGCCCGGCACTGTGGATGTGGTACTGGTTGCTGCTGGGTGTGGGTCTCCACACCCAGTATTGTTATGTGGTTAC
>PVIR01006922.1:0-63126 GCA_004026965.1 Petromus typicus
GGACTATAGAAATGGGAGAAACAGGTGAAGTAGAACAGATTTGAAAGAAAGAGTAAAGAAGAAAAGGAAATGACTTCATGGTTACTTTATTAGAAAACTGAAGAGGGCTGTGTGTAGCTGGTGGAGAAGGAGTCGTGGAGGGAGAGGGCTGCCGAAAACACTGATTTTAGTCTTTGAGCACGAACAAGTAATTACATGGAATTGAACATTTAAACATAGTTTCAAATAAAGTTATGTAATTTCAGGTCAAATTTTCCTGACATACAGATAAACTTGAGTCATTCGTGAGAAAATAGATGTACCCCTTGAGGCTATAATGTTAAGTGAAATAAATCAAACACACAAGCTTAAATATCACATGGTTTCTCTTATATGGGAAACCCAAAATTATATAAAAAGCCAACTAAAAAGATAAATAATGGAAAGTGGGGAGATTGCTCTTTCTCTAATGGGAAGGGGACTGAGAGATAGAGGGAAGGAATGAGAATAAGGAATTAAGATGTATAAGGAATCTAAACATCATCGACTGCAACTATGTACTAGTAAAGAAATAAAATAAAAATTTTAATCTAGTTCCAGCAATGATCTACTTAGCTATTTTTTAATTACATAAAGAATTATTCTGTAGTGTGGAAAGAATTGACTAAGCTCCTCTGAGTGTGCCAATTCCCAATCAGAAAATACAGGTGATATGTTTGTTAGTAGTGGATAGCATTCCAGTTATACGAAGCAGTGTTCATCCAGCCAGGGCAGCAGGGACATCTCAGTCTGTTCAAAAATATTCCTTTAAAGTCGAGACCATTCACTGCCACCACCCAGCTTGCAGGAGGGAAGTACATGAAGTGATTAGATTTAATTATGTATCAACTTCTTGATTTTCATCTATAATTCTGAAAAAGATGAAGTGTGATGAGAGAAAAATGTTTAAATTCGTCCAAGTATTAGTTTTTAAATACACCAGGACAGCCCCAAGAGGAACTGGGGTGACATTTGTTAATTCCTTCTTACCTGGCTGAAATCTTGATTTCTCTCTTCCAAAACATTATGGTTTTGGCGGGGGGTGGGGGTGGGGGGGTTGTTGAGACAGGGTCTCGCTTTTATAGTTCAGGCTAGCCCTGAGCTCAGCCTTGAACTCACAACAATCCTCCTGCCTCTGCCTCCCGAGTGCCAGGATTACAGGTGTGAGCCACCACGCCCAGCACTGTGGTATGTAGTACTGATTGCTGCTGGGCGTGAGTCTCCACTCCTGGCATTGTTGTATGTGGTTACTGGGGATCGAACCCAGGCCCTTGCACTGTTGAGGCAGGCACCAAAACCACTGAGCTAAATTCCCAGCCCCACATTATGTTTTAACACAAGAGTTCCTGAGCCCTGCAGAGATGGGAATAAGAAATAGCCACCCTTGTGCGCTCACAGAGGGAAGCATGCCCAGTGTTCTTGGGTACCTGAGGGCAAGTTTGCCGATGGCAGGCCTGGTGTGAGGGTTAGTGCCACACAGCACTCCAGTCAGCGTCAGTCTGTGGGAGCCTGGCCAGTGAACTGGGAGCCTGGGTATCCTGCTGGCCAGCGTGGGAAAGTCAGTCTTAGCAGAGGGTGTGTTCCCATGGAAGAGCCTTAAGTGAGTTTCCAGAAAAGCATTGGAACTACAGATTGGTCTTGTAAATAAGCCGGTTTCGCAATGCAGAGTTTGGATATGTCCCTGTGGGGTGATAGCTGAGGTTGTGGGGTTTGTGCTGTCTTGGGGCAGAAGTAGTAGTATGAAGAGAAAACAGTTCTAGAGGACTTCGAGCCCTGAGGCCATCTCCATTTTGCCGACCTTAATATTACTTGATGGCGTACTCTGATGTGTTTGCACATTCACATTTCTTCTGGTTCCTACCCTTCTATGTGTTGTTCCATAAAGACTTTTCATCCTATACCGTAATAATTAAAAATAAAAAAACTATTTGAGCATATATCCCCAACATACATATTCTTAAAATAAATTCCGATCTCATTCATGAGTCACGCACTGCACAGGCTGCAATTTTGATAGGTAGGTTCATGTTCTCTTACCTGATGTCCATTGGTCATTCTGGGAAATTACCTGAAAGATGTTACATTTTTATATGTTAAAAAGCTCCCTGAAAATTTGCACTTGAAAGACTTGTGGGATAGTACTGTTTTCCTGAGCATGTTAACAATAGCAAACATCTCTTAAAATCTGCTTTGTAAATTGCTTACCCTGAACAAGATGTTTGTCAAGGGTCCCTCCTTATCTCAAAGAGGCGAATCTGAGAATGAGTACATGCGTGTGCGCGTGTCTGTGTGTTTTAACAACTAAGTGGCCCACTACTAATAACCACTTGTGGTTGTTAAAAAAAGTCAATAAATTGAGAACACTTTTTTTTTTTAACAAAAGGAAAAAGCCTTTAAACATACTTGGGTTTCAGTGTCAACAACATTTTAATACATTAGCATAAGTACTCAATAATTTATGCATACAATACTATCACTACAGAAATCCTAGAAACAGTAAATCTTGGGACTGAAACATCCATCCCAATGTGTGTTACTATGGCAGGTGTATAAGGTATACTTCTAAATGCTCAATACTTGGAAGGTCATAGGAAAAACACAGTGGGATGATGAGATTGTGATTTTTTTTAAATTAAAAAATTACAAGTTGAAAAGATGATTTAATGTTATAAATGTGGAGAAAAGAAACAATGTAAATTGTCCCCAAAAAGGAACAAAAATGCTAACTGGTTAAAATACCAGTTAGCATTTTCATATCAGTATTTATGAAAACCCAATAGTATTTGTCTAATGTTAACATATGAATGTCTAGTAGATGCTAATGATACATGGATGGAGAACTACAGCCTGTCCCTTGTTAAAACTGTATTGTTTTAATTTACTACATATATCTTTCCAAATTGCCCTGTATCTTCCGATTCATTTTTGTTATGTTCTGACTCTGTAAAACCTAAGCTTCAGTCTCTTGTAAGACAGCCTCTTTAATGGTTATCTTTGACTTAACCTGTATTTGCTTTCTAATAAGATAAACTGAAATAGAGACTAGAGACACAATAATCCCATGTGGAGTTTGGCTTCATCAGAATGTGGACAGGTTGGAGGGGTTTATTCCACCCTCTGTCCTCTCCCACAACAATGGAATGCTGGTGAGTGGCCCGTCAGGAATGGGCTCACCTGCAATGATAGGTCACCTGGCCAGTTTGAGCTTCCACAGATAAAGGCGTCACATTGTCTCTCCTGGTAAGTCTGGAGGTGGGAATTTATTCAGGGCCTGTTTTTCTGGGGTTCTCTTGTCCTCTTCCTGGTGTCTGTGTTTCTATGGGGGAAAGGCCACCCCTCACCTCCAGCCCTCATACATTCCAAGCAAGAATAGGAAGCATCATGACCTACTGCTGCATCAGGAACAAACACCTTGTGCGGAAGCCCCACCCGACTTCAGCTCACGTGTGTGTCACTGGCCTCATCTGGGACACATGGCTGTGTCAACTGCAGGGCAGCTGGGAAAACTGGGACTTTCACTTTGAGCCCTCCAGAGGGAGGATGAATGGCCTTGAGCTTACTGACTGCTGCACTGCTTCCCACCATTTGAGTCCGTTTGTGACAGTACAATACTCAGTGAGTAGAGTGAGGCGCTCAAGAATTTACCAAGAAATGATATATCTCTAATGCATCTTAATGGATGGAAAGTTCCTGGGGCCTTTGACCAGGGGGAACCCTCAGTCTTGTCCTCCTTTTTTTTGTTTGAAAGGAGGAGTTGTCTTGAGACCCACTACCTTCCCTAGGCCAGCCCAGCCCTTCTTTTGGAAATTTTGCCAAAGAAAATCTATCTTTACTCTGTCCTCTGCCTGTCTTTTGATTTTTTTTTTCCTTTTGAAATACATGAAAAAGCCTAATCAGCCATACCTCAAGTAAGAAAAAGAAGATAGAAGTGTGTTTGAAGTGTAAAAGCGGGTAAAATAAAGACCTCTTACATCAAATACCTGAAGCCTTTGAGAGTACCCACAAGTCAGTCTATACTTTTGCAGAAAGCCACATTTAGGGCAAAGAAAGAAAAGCCAATACTTATGAATGAAGAAAACAGTTAAGCAAAAGCCTATTACTGCTTAACTCTTTTCTCATTTAATTTCCTTGTAAACTATAGGAAAAGGCTCTCGATGCATTTTATCGATGTGGAGGCTGCCAGAGAAGCTGCTCACTACAGGATCCTGATGAAACTAGCGCAGTTGAACCCTGAAGTGTCCAGTTGGCTTCTGTTTTTCTTTCACTTTGCTTCACTGATGTCTTTTCCTCCTTTGGCCGTCATTACACTTGCTTCCCCACAGTTGTCCATATCCAAGTTCCATTTTTTAAAAAGCCCATTTTATTCAAATTGATTTTCCCTCTTCATTCACCAGTGAACCAAAGGCCCCAGGGTGCTGCATGGCTGTGCACACTCGGAACACAAACGTGACGGGACTCTTCTGGGAGCCTCTGAAGGAATCTGTCAGGAGCTGTATAATTATGTTAACTGGCAGCCTCCTGGGAAAGGGCTGATCCTGCCAGCCCAAGTACAGCAAGCAGTAAAAGCATGAAAGTTGAAGTTACGTAGAGGTCATTGCCACAGAGTGGGGGGTAAGTAAGAAGCAGGTACAACTGAGTTTATGTAGCAGGTCTTTGGAGCCACTGCCTAGGGACCCGAGATTGCTAGTGAAAGTTACAAGCGTCTTCCGCAGGTCTGTAATGTCCATGCCATGTGAGCAGCCTGCAGCATCGCCCGCAGCAGCTTGCCGCCCAGGCATCCGTGGGGCTGTCTTGAAGGCTGGGGCAGTGGGATCCTCAGCAGATCTGAGAGGTCTAGACCTAAAAGAAGGTTCATCCATGCAGTGGCCAGCAGGGCTGCTTAAAGTGCAGCTGAGGAGCTTGGTTCTGAACTCCTGGCGGCATTGGGAAAGTGGTTAAGGCCAGTGAGAGTCCTGTGGGAGCTGTCAGAAGCCACATCAGGGAAGCTCCAGCGCTTCTGCTCGGTGCTCATTTGCCTTCAATTTAGAGATATTTCAATAATTTAGCAAGATCATTTGAGTAATACAGAACACTATGTTCTTGCAGTTTTAAAATTAGCAAGCAGTAGAATTCAAACACACAGACACCTGCAACTTCTTCAAGCACTATTCATTAAGAAGCAGTGTTTTCTCACATTCATGGTCCACAGATTTTTTGAATCACTTCTGCTATTTATAGTGAGATATAAGATCCTAGATATATTGCTTTTTAAATTCATGCAGCTTCAGAAATTCTGATGTTCAATCCATATTCCTGTTGGGCTAACTTGCAGTTACATTTGGTCCTAAATTAAATTACCAAGAAGTTTTGAATAGCTGCTCTTGAACTTAATTTAAAATCTCTGATGTTGAACACAGCGGACATTCAGTTAGTGTTTATTGAGGACCACCTGACTTGCGCTTGTAGAACTGTCATTGTGGAGAGAAAGGTGAGGGAAAAAGTACAAGGTAACAGATTCAATAATTTTTTAATAAATTTAGACAATAAAACATCCATGAAATGGCTAGAGCAGGCTCTCTGAGACCCAGAGACGAGAGAATGAACATTGTTGTGAGTTGGTTGCTGCCCTTCTACTTAGGAAAGTTGTATGTTTTCAGAAACAGATGTGTGTTGAGTGTGTCTGTTGTGTGCCGGGTACATTAGTGATAGAGCTACACACAAAGCAGACTCCCCTGTCTTGGGGAGTTTCTATTCTAGGAGGAAAGGATGGGCAGGTACATAAAACATACAGGATGTTACATGCTGCACACGATGGTGAGAAACAAAATCCAGTAAAGAGTTCTGTGTGGCTAGTAAAAAGGTAAAATCAGAGTTTAAGTGAGTTTTCTGGGATTTGTATTTGTTTGTTTGTTTCTGCATTACTGGAGATTGATCCCAGGCAGAGCTGTCACATTGGCTATATCTCCAGCCTTTTTTTTTTTTCAAAACAAATTTCAGACAGAAAACGCCAGGTAAGGTAGTGTACATCTGTAATGCCAGCACTCAGAAGGTTGAGGCAAGAGGATCATAATGAGTTTGAGGCCAGCATGAACTGCATAGCAAGATCTATCTCAAAAACCAAAAAAATTTTTTAAAAACACTTTTTTTCAGTGTCTTACTAAATTGTTAAATTATCTAGATCGGTTTTGAACTTGAGATCCTCCTGCCTCAGTTTCCCAGCATGTTGCGGTACAAGTTTGTGCTAGATGCAATCTAGCCCAACAGGTTGACATGCAGCTAGTAATTATATTAGGCTTTAAGGACTACATGTTCTCTGTTGCAACTATCCTATTCTAACTCCGTAGGTATCTTAGTTATTTTTCTCATTGCTGGGACAAAAATTCCTGACCACCTTTCAGTTAAAGCAGGAAAGGTTTACATAGCTCACAGTTTGTAGAATTAATCCATAGTTCACTGACTCCAAAGCAGGGTGGCATAGCAAGAAGGCATGAGAGAGGAGAAACAGTCCATAGCATAGCAGACAGGAGACAACAGAGCAGCAGCAGCAGCAGCTTCTTTTTCCCTTCTCTCCCATACAGGCTATAAGTCTTTTGCGTGTTTCCATTGATACCCAGGGTGGGCCTTTCATTATCCACACTCAGAACTGTGCTAAACCAATGGACTAATTTACTATCACACATTTTAACCTCATTAGCGCACACCCATGATCAGCCACCACCCAGAAGCCCCACCTATGAATACATGAGGCCTTGGGTGACATGTAGATGTAAGCCATGACAGGGCAAAATCAGACATAGACCAAATGTAAGAGAAAAGGTGTGGTTTTGTTCCCTATAAGCTTTATTTATGGTTTTAAAATACACATTTCATTTAATTTTTTATATCACAAAAGTTTTGATTTTTTTCCCTCAAATATATAAAATCACATTGCCTGCAAACCATACAGAAATAGTCAGTGGGCTATATTTGACCATATTTCACTATCCTAAATCTGACTTGAGATTTGGCAGTGTCTTTTCCTTTTAATTGCTTTTTATGGTGTTTAAAGGACATATATTTTAAAGGAAAAGTGAAATGCGACTTTTATCATTTCATAAATATATTTGTGTTTTAGGTCCAGCACTTTGGTGTTACTTTATGAAGGAAATGATAATGATATCTGTTTATCCAGAGATGAATATTCACTCACTTATATTAAATTTACATTTTCAGAAAACTTTGCGTCCATGCTCTACTGTGCAGTAATAGCTTTTATTTTAATACTTCCATCCTTAATACAATATTTATGAAGACATTTTAAGCAGCATCTAAGAATTAGCTTGTGCTGTAATAGGGAAAGATAGAGTATGGTGTGGCAGCTGTGAGTGTCCCTGAGGACCCGGACTCCTGCTCTCTGCTTGGCCGTCCTGGGCATCTGGTGCTCGTCTTCTCATTTGTGAATTGATTTTCTGACCCCTCAGGCCCCTCGTCTGCAGTTCTGCATGAAAGAAAGGAAAAGGGCAAGGGCAAAAGGAAGGTGGTGTTTTCCTTCAGTTCATGAACCCCAGCCTCCACAGAGCCATCTGCCATGCATCTCATTGGCCAGAATTGTGCCACGAGATTGTCTTTAGCTAGAGTCACCTGGATAAACACATTTCTGTAGCTAAGCACATTGCTTTTCTAAACAAAGCAGATTTCGGCTACTAAGAATGAGAAATTGGTCTCTGGGTAAACAGTTGTCTACATGGCTTTTATGTGCATTTGCATAAAAACCTCACATTTAAGCTAACAGGTGCCTCCCTCTCACAGAAAAACTGGCACTACTGAAGGCAGTGACTGGTGGCCCACGATTTACTTCTCCATTTGCTCAGTGGATTTTTTAAATCATCGACTATAGGGTGTATTTCATTTCAGAACAGTTGAGATGTGGAAAGAATGTGTGTAAAACAACTGATTGTGCATTGTTAATTGAACTCTGGGATCCTACCCAGCACATGAAGTACCCTAGGCCACTTCCGGTTGCCCCACAGGGAGGGCGCCTGTTACCTGGGGCAGCCGGGAGCCCACAATTTCCAGGCCACCGTCACGTCTGCTGATCTTAAAAGCAGGCTGGCTGATGTGACTCATCTTCCTTCCTGGTGCTGGTGTCACAAACATCCACAGGAAAACTTCCTTCTCCGATTCAGGTTTCTCCTATTTGAACACTGGAGCGGTGTATTCTAAGCTAACTGTTCGTAGTGTTAGCTACCATTCTCTTTCTCATTTCTTCTTTTCAATTATCTAGTTTGTCCTGTAAGTGTAAGGAATCATGGAAGCCAGTGACTGAGGAACTGCCTTGAGTTTGTTTAAGTATCACTTTCATGTTTGTTCATTCTAAAGAACATTTAAAATAAGTTAGTTATGGAGTCCTCATATACACAGTTCAGACTCATTCACCTCAGTTTTTACAGTGGTGGTCCGGGTAGTGGGATTGTAGGTCATTGTTTTATGATTTCTAGATATTTGCAAAGCAAGTTAATGAGAATTGCTTTGGATCATGAGGGAATGACTATGGTATGCCACACAGCAGTCTGTGAACACAGACCAGTGGAGCTGGAGGTACCAGGAGGAGATGGCATGGTCGTTCTCACACGAACACAGACTCATGTAGCATCCTTGTCAAAGTAGGTAGGCTCAGTTTCTGTAGCTGTTAAATAGGAGCAATAAAATCTGTGGCTTTCAGTGGGAAATTAGGTAAGATGGAAGCTTTTTTACAAGTGGATGTTTCAAAATAATACAACCACATTTCTGAAATTGTGTTATAAGTTGGGGAAAAACGTTAACTTTTTAAGAAGTAAATAGCTTAGTTGAAGAAGTCTAAATAAGGCTATTACCAATTCAGATACATAATCCTACAGTAATTTGAGTATCTTACAGTATCACTAGCTTTAATGTCTCTCCTATTTTGCCTATATTTTATGTGTCCATACAAACTACTATCTTATTATTCATGAATTTCCTCTCAGGGATCGGAAGTCCTTACCTTAAAGCATATGACAGATAAACAACTGCAGAGCACGTCATTGAGACTTTTGGGGCAACTTTGGGAGGAGGGGGAGGCAATAAGCATATCAAATTGTTTTTCAAGCATTTTGTTTCCTATATTGAGAGGTCTTTCTGGTTTGACCTCTCAACATGATTCCTTTCCCTGGCTTTTATAAGATGTATACCTTTTAAGTTTGTTCTCTGTGTATATCCTCCAGAATCATTAGAACAATGGAGTTGTTCCTATGTTTTGCATGCCACAGTTAAGACATCACATGTTGTCATCCATCTTGGTTAACCCATGCCCTTTTGGCTAGGAAGGTGTGTAACATGTGGAAGACCTGCAGATACGTGACAGCAACTCAGAAGCACTCCTCACCCCTCTGGCTGAAGGGGTGGACTGTGGAGGGTCTGAGGAGTGAGGAGGAGAATTCTTGGTGCAGTGATATCCATGGTTACTCTTAGCTGGCAGTGGAGTGTTCTCATGTTGGGGGCTGAAAGGTGCTTTCATGATGGTGTTTATAACACTGGAGGCTAAAAAGGCTGCTGAGGAATAAAAGCGCTGCTACTCCAAGACCCTGTGAAGCGCTGGCATCTTGGAGGGCTGTTCATGGCTGAAGCAGAGGGATCGATCGACGTCTTTGGGGTGAGGTGGGATGGACAGTGATCAAGGCCTGTGCAGAACGGAGTCTGACCCCACTTGTCTGTGTCCCCAGGAATCCAAGCTGAGCCTCATTGTTCTAGGAGGCTAGATGAGGACATCTGCTTACTCCTCCACGGGCCATCTGTGTGTGGTCAACGTCGGGCACTTGTGCAAGGTGCTCTTATATCTCCGACTGTGAAAAACTGCACCTCGTTCTGTTATTAAAGGCATCTTTATGGTTTCTCCTTGTTTGTCTTCTCTCTACAGATAAAGAAGAAGCAGCAGGATGTGGTTAGATTTCTGGAAGCCAACAAAATAGAGTTTGAGGAGGTGGACATCACAATGTCAGAAGAACAGAGGCAATGGATGTACAGAAACATTCCCCCAGAGAAGAAGCCTGCGCAGGGAAACCCGCTGCCACCTCAGATATTTAATGGCGACCGATACTGTGGGGTAAGTGGCCGATGGTCCTCCCCCTCGCTCCTCCTGGTGCTCACCACACACGGTCATCTTATGCATCTGGGCTTCTGCCTGTAAAGACTGTGTCCTCTTCACCAGGGCCTGTGTAGGGCCACAGGTCTAAGAGGGTGGAGTTGGGAGGGGGCCTGAACCCCAGACCACAGATTGTGCAAGTGCGTTGAGAGGTTGTGTGGTTTGTAAATGTGAATACAAGTCCCTCAGTGTTTTGAAAGAGGGGACAAGATGGGAAGCTGCGTATGTGATTATCATGTCCTAAATTTTGAAACATGTCTCTTCATAATTATGTTTTGGGGACGGAATAAGAGATGTAATTTTCCTGAATCTGAATCTCTGTCGTATAAGTCAGACTGATAGCTGGTTACTAGTCAGAGTTCCTTCTCTGTGATTAAGAACCAGAGGGAGCAGTAAGAACACCTGACATCTATTAGGTGTCTTCCTGCTTTGTGAGGAGAGGAAGTCAGTTTTGTCTAATTATCTTCCCACCCTCTTATTTCTTATGTTAACAAATCTTGAGAGACTTCTTTCTGATGAGTAGGCTAAGGTTGCCTTTTTCTTTTCTTTCTTTTAACCATATTATTTTCTTTTGGTAGTTCTGAGAACATATGTTGACCCATGTCGCTGTTTATACGGGGACTGAGGTTTTAGAGGTGGCCTGGAGAAGAGGTCAAAGCTCTAGTGCTGAGGGGCTTGAGACAGAACAGAGCTGGTTGTCACCAGAAGGAAACAGCTCCCCCAAAGGAGGAACCCCTGGGGTGCAGCCATGAGTGGACCGCGCGTCTTCCTACCTGAGACATTTTGTGGAGAACTCTACACATGACGCTAGGCATGACTTGGAGTTCTGGCACCACTATTGTCACCAAGGACTCACTAGAAAGCTTCCCTTCAGCCTTCGGTCATGTCTTTTTCAGGCAAGGGATGTGGGTGCTTGTCTCACTACCCAGGATGTTTGTGACACTTCTTAAAACTATTATTTTGTATTTTATTAACATCACGACTTCATAGTCTATTGCGGGACATACATAGTCACCAAGGTGTGTGCTCTTCATAGTTTCAGAGGATAGAAAACATACTGTACCTATCGACCAAAACGACAAAATCATAGTTACAAATATTTACAAACTACACAGGTCAAAGTAAAGCCATAAGTCAAATAGTACAAGAAGTTTAAACAAAAATCCAGTATTTTTTTTTCCTTTGCACTTTGCAGTTGTACAAATGCCTTTGTTCTAGTTGTAGTTTGAGGTATAGAATTCTAGGTCAGAAAGGATTTGGATGGTGTTGCTTCAATGTTATCTCTTATGAAATGTCTAGTGTCACTTCCACAGTTACTTCTGTGTTGCTTGTCAATTCCTTGTGTGCAAAATATTAAAATCTCTTGTACATCTGTGTCTTCCTAAATTTTTTTGTGAATTACCAGTATATAAACTATTCTGCATTTATGGTGCAAGTGCACAGTGTGCTTTTTCTGAGAAATTATGTGACTGAGCTGTTAAATCTGCATCATTATTTTCTTTGAGAAAATTCTGCCTACTTTTCTATTTCTTTTCCCTTAAGTGCCTTTTAATTTGAGTATTGGATTTTTCTCTATGACTTTTCTAATATTTTAACTAGGTTTTGGGTTTTTGGGGGGGAGAGGTTCTGCTGTGTTTGTTTGTTTGTTTGTTTTTTGGTCCTGCAATTATTTCTTTATTTTTTAGGGGGCATTTAGATTTTTAAAAATTTATTTCTTAATCATTCACTGATTTTGCCTGTTTGTTTTGAGATAGGTTCTCATTATATCCCAAGCCGGCCTAGAACTTGTAATCTTCTTGCCTCAGCCTCCTGAAGTAAGGGTCAGCATACCAAACTCTTTCACTGAATTTTTGGTCTCTGTTTCCATTGATCTTTCTTTTTCTAGATCCCAGGAATTAAACCCAGGGCTTGGTAGAGTTGCATCCCTACCCTCTGTGCAAGGGCAACTCGCCTGGTCTCATTAGCCCACCTGCTCCCATGCGCCTGCTGTCCCAGCCATGGTTTCTGGTGGCCTCACCTATTAGGTGACCGGAAGGGTTTATCACACTGCAAGTGACAGCATCCAGCGAGTCTGCAGTCTCCTCTGCCTTGAATTGTTCATGAACTTAACACTTTAACATAGTAGATGAGCCAGGCCTGCAAGATATGGCATAAGCTCGTGCTAAGCTATGTGGCAGTGTGGACAGTTGCCTTCTCTCTTTTTCAGTGTCTCAGTAACATGTCTGTTTCAGGGAGTTCCCTGCTGAGTGGCAGCCCCAAGAGGACATCACTTCTTCCAGCCAAGAATTTGGACGTAGAGGGGATGGTGCAGAGGTGCAGGTGCAGTTGAAGCCCATTTGGGGCAGGGGTAAGGGCGCCTGGCATCGTGCAGGTGACACTGGTGTGAAGCCCAAGAGTGTTGTTGGCTCCTTGGCAGCATAATTCCTCCCCCAGATCTCACAGCCTGCTTCCTGTTGATGTGCAGTGTCCTCTCGGTGACTTGCATTAGATCCAAACTGGCCCAGCTTGTTTTCCTTCCTCAGGTTCAAGGTCTTAAGCGGTTATTCTCTGTCAGCCCAACTGGTCTGTGTGAAATGTTCCAGAACTGGAAACGCAGCTTTTGTCCACACAGAAGGAAAATAGCAACTACCTTTTTTTTTTTCTTTTCTCCCTCTCTGTTAGGCAAAAAGGTGATTTGGTTCTTTTTTTCTTATAATTGTTATTTCGGTTCTTTTTTTCTTATAATTGTTATGTTATTTCTTATATTAAGCTTCATTATGATAGAACACATAAAATTTATCATCTTAACCATTTTTAGATCTCTAGTATATGCCTGAAACTTTATAGTGTAAAATGAAATCTATCAATTAAACAAATCTCCTTAATAATTTGAAAATGAAAATGGTAAAGTGAGAACAATCTTTTTACCTTTCTTTGCAAACTTTGGATCTCTACACTTTCTCTTTTCTTAGCTTGAAGTTTTTAAGATCACACTATTGAACATACTACGGATGTAGTATTTTATGTCCCACTTTCTTCTCTAGCAAAAGTAATTTCTTTGTCCTTGTACAGTCATGTCTCAGAGCTTCCATACCATTCCTTTGGGTAGCTGTTATAATCAGCTTAATTACTTTCCTACTGTGGGCTATTTAGTTTGTCTCCAGCCACTTGAAGTAACAGTTCATCAGTGACAAGCTGTTCTGAACACCGCAGTCTATTGAATGCTACTTTAGGAAGTACCTTCTCATTGCAGGTCATGACATTTCTCATCCCATGCTTGGAGTCCTCTGTCACACTACAAAAATATTTTGGGGTTATTGTTGGTGGCCTCAGAATCTGGGTTCAAGGTCAAGAGAAAGCCTCTTGATGCAATTTAAGTTAGTAAAAGTTAAAACTAGATGACTGTTATATCATTGAGTTTCTCAGGCCCTGGAGATGCTCAGGTCATAGAATGAAATGTCTGACTGAAAAGTCCAGTTGACTTGGCACATTGCAAAATGTATTTTCCAAACAGCAAGAATGCACACTGGTATAGGGCTGCATATCTGCGGGGATTGCTTCAGAATAGAAATTCCACCCAGTGTCTTTCTCAAAACTCACGTCAGATGTGCTTGTTTTTACAGTTTCCATTTAATGTTGGCTCCTCACCTCCAACACCTGTGCCCTTTTACTATTTAATTATGACATTTTATCTCAAAACTCTTCTTATGTTTTTGCCCCCAGTTGGCCGTGAGTTCCATGCGCCATCACCCTTGGCATGCTCCGTGACCTGTTTATCTTGGAATCTGGCACCCACTGGCCCTCTTTTAGTATCAGGGGCCGTGCTTCGGGTGTTCTGGCTCTGAACAGACACACACCAACTCGGAGTTGTTGGTTGGCCACAGGAGGGAGACTCGCTGTCCCCCGGGGTCCTCCTGAGTTAGGGCGCTGTGCACCTACAGTGTGCAGTTTGAAGTGTGCAAGGCTAGACCCTACTGTATCCCATTTCATCAGATTTGTCAAAGTAAGTTTAGTGAAGCCTCTAAACTTTTAACGTTGGTGTCTGGGAAACAGCCTCTTTTAGAAGCCTCTAGTACCTACCACACCTGTACAATTTTCTTAGGAATTCTTTCATCCACTCTTGAAGTCCTACAGTCTAAAAGATCAGTTACCTAGTCAAGGAGAATCTCCTTCTGCAAGTGTCGTACTGTAAATGGCCAGACACCAGAGGGAAAGCAAAGTGGGAGCCAGTGTAGAGATTCTTCCTGATCGCGAAGTGTTGATCAGCGCTGTGTCCTAAATCAGAACAATTCAATTAGATATTCCGGCAGTTTTCTCTCTTCTGTAGAGCTGCAGTTTTTATTCTTCTCTATATAAATGTTTAATCTTGCATCTTCACCTCTCTGAGATGTTTGCCTCAGTGTGTGACAGCGATGAGGCCCTGGGATGTGACTTTCATACAACTGGTGCTTAGCTGTGCCTGTCGGAAGCCTCCAGCCAGACATCCAGGGCCACCCCACAGCACGGTGAGCAGTGTGTCGGAAATAATAGCTACACGAGCACTTTTCTTCCTGGGAACGGTCCTCTTTCCTCGAGAGCCTTATACAGTTAAGGTAATGCAAAGTGAGCAAAGCTGTTAGAAGAACTGGAGGCCGGGTTAAGATCAGTATTGAGACAACACCCATTACCGGAGGACAGATGAGAAGCTGATTTTCCTTTGCCCTTCTTCGGATACAACCTTCCCTGTTTCCCCCCAGATGTAGCCTCTTCATTAGGCTCTGCCTTGTCATTTTCTAAATTCCTTCAGCTCTGTGTTTGTATTTCATATGTATATTCCTTGATTTTCAAATATGCATAGTATATACTTCCTGCTTTGAAAGATGAAGGGACAGTGATGTTCTTACAGCTTCTCACTTCTGTCCATGTTGAGACACATAATCACAATATTGCAGATACACAGTTCTACAGAATTGCTGGAGTTTATGTCATACCGTTCTGTCACTGTAACACACGCTGTAAATATTTCTTGTACGATATGTATTCTATTTACATTGATATAATTCTGTAAATATTGCTGCTATAAAACTGCTTACCAGTGTGAGCAGCCATAAGGGAAGGCTTATGATCCCATTGTACTAAATCGCTGTGGCCTAGTGGAGAACGACAGAAATGTCAGGGTCCCAGGGAGCTTGTAGTGAATTTTAACCAGTTCTCTTACTGAGCTCACACTTGTCTGGCAAAGATAGAAGAGGCACATTTTTCTTTTGTATTTCTTATATACTTTCTCAAAAAATATTTTGTTAACATGGCATGCCCACTCTGTGAACTTCCTAATTTTTATAAGCCTTTATTTGATTTTCATTCTTACTGTGTGATTTCATCAGATATAAAATGCTGGGTTTAAAATCATATTCTCTCAGGAGGCATTAGATTCTTACAGCTAAGTTATTTTTCTCTTTTCTCTAGACTGTGGTGTTAGGGTTTTATTTGATTGGTTTTTGTTTGGTTCTGGGTTGGCAGCTAGTAAGACTTTTCAATCTGAAAAGTAATTTTTTAAATTTTGGAGTCATTCTGTTAATTCTACTTTTTTCACACATTCATTGTGCATTCTTCTTTAGCTGCAGGGTTTCTCTTTTGTTTTGGTGATGTTTTATTGTTAAGTTCTTGCCTAATAATTTCCATCTGTCTTGACACTACATCCTGAGGAGCATTTTTAAATTCATCATTCATGCCTTTCAGTCCTGTATCATTCCGTTTTTAATCTACTTATAAAAATCTTAATTTGACAATCAAATTTAATTTTTTTTGTTTTCTAAGCACTTATAAAAATAATGACTTGTTCTTATTTCGTAGATGCAGTATCTTCTTTAATCTCTCCAACGATATTAGTTGAAAGGGTTTCTAAGGGCTCTGCATGCTGCCTGCATTCATTGGCTGTGACTGCGTTGGTCTTTCTCTTGGCTGTGGTTTGACCCCTCCCGAGTGGCATGCACCTGTTTCCCTTCTGGTAAGAGGGCTGAATCAGACTCGTGGGCCATGGGGCCAGACAGGCAGACTGGAGCCCCTCAGACGGAGTGTCACAGAGGCAGCAAAAGCGTGTATGGCCTTCAGGAGGTGCCACCTGTGCATCCTGCCTTCTTCGTGTCAGATGGAGAATCCGCAGTGAGCATGGATCGCAGGCCCTATGGCAGGGCCGACAGCCATCTCGGCGCTCTGGCCACAGGGAGGGACAGGCTGTGCATGGCACTGTGGCACTGCCCGCCACCTCTCAGGCTCACTATTCCTCATCTCAGCAGTTTCTGTGGGGCTTCTTTGAGAAGGAGTGTTCTGTGGTTTGGGGCTGTAGATTCTCCTGCTGTTTTAACTCTCCGTTTTGCTGAACATATTCCTCCTCTGTTACTTACAGGTGTATTGCCTCTTCCTTTCCCTAGGTCTAGCACAAGTATTTTCCCTCTCCGCTTTTGGGAGCACTTGGATAAGGTAGATACCATGTGCTTGCTGCCACCTTAACCCAGGATAGTTAGAAAAATTAACATGAATGATGAATTTGAAGTCCTCAACTTTGGACTTAAGCATATTTTACTGTCTGACTTAACAGTTGCTGTATGAGGCTATATCTTACTGTAGATAACTGTATCTTACCTGCCTTACCGGGACTGGAACTGCCAACTGCTGTTTTCTTTCTGCATCATAATTTCCTAAAATAGAGTATAGCATTAACAGTCCTTACCCACTAAATAGGGAAATTCTGCTCAGAGGCTCCCCTCAAGCTTAAAGAAATGTAGCCAGAAGGATTCTTTGCCCAGTTTAAACAGCAGCAGCAGCAGATCTGGTAGTCTGAAAAACAGGGTTTTTTTTTTTTAATTCTCCTTTTGAGTGAGCCAGATTTACTCTGACTCATTTAGACTGATTGCTGTCACTATTTCCTTCTGGGCAACTGTTTCGTTCCCTGCAGCCTTCTGTTTGGTGATAGCCTTGGTTACTAGAATAATGTGGTCCGTCACTTAGTTGTCATTGCCAGAGCTGTGGGAAGCAATGTTGCCTTTCTGAGTGGCTGCTGTGTACCTTCCTGTTAACTTTGGGAACACTGAAAGGGCAAAGAACTTTAACATCTTTGTCTACACTGCTTGCTTAACCCATAACAATCTAATCAGCATGTGCAGATAATGCCTTTAAATGAGCTTTGTGGAAGAATGAGGCTATTGTTAACTCCACCTGTGGTAGATTTTATCCTGACCTTATAAATATCTCTAACGTTGGTTTTCACTTGAAACTTAAGAGGAATATAGGTAACAGGAGACTTTTCCTTTTACCTTTTTGTTCTTTTACAGGTCTTTAACTTGCTTTATCTTTTTTAAAATTGCCACATCTAGTAAAAGTCTCCATAGTGAATAGGAATGCTAGGATATGCTGTTATCTATCTAGTCAAGAAATTTTTCTTTTTGTAAACAATTGGCATTAGAAACAGTGACATTTTCATCTGTTGTCTTAAATCAAATAAAATGTACTGGCTTCTGAAACTGAGTACTTGAATCTTTGAATATGATTTGTCTGTTTGTATCCTCCTGAACTTGAACTGGTCTCTATATCCTGTTCTGTAGAGAAGGTCGATTATCCTGAAATGTGGAACCTGCAGACATACATTTACAAACATTCCTGGGAGCGTGCCTTTGAATATAAGGAATTCAGCAATCCTGCTTAGAAAGCTTATGTGAGTTTTTAAACTACGATTTTTTAACCTTTGTAGTAGGAATGCTGATATTATGTATATATAATATATACACATATACATACACAATAACATATATAATATACAACAAAGCCTGAAATATGAGACAAATTTGATAAAAATGTTTCTCTTATTGGAGAATATTATGTGCTAAGGGTATAAGAAACCATATCTTAATAGGAAGTGATTTTTAAATTCCTAAGACTGTGTTCTGATAATTTTACATCATACAGTTTAACTCTGAAAGTTGATACTGTTAAGGGGTTCTAGATTTTAAAATATCTGTCATCTACTTTTTGCCAAAACATGACAGAGAAAATAGTTTTAACTTCTTGCATATTTCAGGATTCAAAAGGAGTTACTCAAAACTTTGCTTAGTAGTATGATATTACCTAAAACATCGTGTCAGACATTAATTGAGACACAGTTCATTCATCACCTCAGACGGGGTTTTTTTGGTTTTTTTTTTGTTGTTGTTGTTTTGTTTTGTTTTTTGAGACAGGGCCTCGCTTTGTAGTTTAGGCTGTCCCTGAGCTCTCTATGTAGCCCAGGCAAGCCTGGAACTCACAGCAATCCTCCTTCCTCTGCCTCCCCAGTGCTGGGATTACAGGCATGAGCCACCACACCCCCACTGTGGTATGTGGTACTAATTGCTGGTGGGCGTGAGTCCTTCACACCCAGCATTGTTGTATGTGGTTACTGAGATCGAACGGGAGCCCTTATGCTTGCAAGGCAGGTGCCAGAACTACTGAGCTAAATCCCTGGCCCTCAGACAGATGTTATCGGGTAATCTAATACATGCCAGGTACTAATCTAACATGGACTCTTAAAAATGGTTTTCTCTAAGTTATTTTGCATTTAAAGTCAATTACCAAAGTTTGTATTTTCATTCCCAATTAAGGAGTTAATTACTTTAAATGAACATTTCTAAATTCGTAAGTAGATCTACTTGAGTATTCAGACTAAGAAAAGTAGTGATATAGTATTAGGTTAAAAGTTCATAAAAGTAAAACTGTGATAAAATAGTTTAGATTTATTTCTGCTCAGTTTGTACAGGTTTCAGTCCATAGAACAGCGTGGCAGGGAAGAAGCAGGGCAGGATCAAGGGAGTAAAAGGAGTGCACACGCATGTGCGTGTGTGTGTATATGTGTGTGTGTTTGTGTGTGTGCGCTTGTGTGCATGTGTGCACACAGGTGTCCAGGCCCCACCCACAGTGACCCACCTCTTCCACCAGGCTCTGCTGCCCATCATCACACCCAGCCATAATCCTATCAGGGGGCTGATCCAGTGTCACACCCATGACCCATTCACCTCCCCAAAACCCCACCTACAGTGCATGGGGCTGTGGGGTCACCTAGATAGAAACCATAACAGCAATATTAGGTATTGTCTCCACCAGTGTATATTGTATTATCTTATATATCTGACACTTGCTTATGAGAGTTTCTAGTGGGGATCCGTGCAGAGCATCCCGATCTCCTGCTCTGTGCTACAGTGCAGGGCGAAAAGAGTCAGAATCAAAGTGAAATGAGAACTAGGGTGGTCAAAGCTGAGCAAACCAGGAACCCGAAACAGCCAGCATGCCACTGTTTGTTGGTGACACGATCACTGCTGGGGGGGAGCTTGTGTGTTTGCTAGTGGTAAGTTGCTGACACAGGCAAGGTTTGTAAAAGAAGAGACATGACATTGTTGTGTTAGGAACAAAACAGACCAGATGGATATACATTGTGGTTAATGATTAACCTGCCTCTTTCATGAGAAGATTTCAGTTCTGGGAACAGAATTTCAGTAAGAGTCACGGTGTCCTCGGCTGTCTTGTTATCTTGTATCAGAGCTGCACAGTTTCACAGGCCATTTCTCTGGCCTCTGCTGTGGCCATGGACAGGAGAACTCATTTCTAAACCACACATCACTTGCTGCTGCAAGTCACAGAGGCTTCAGGCAAACTCATTGTTTAGAACAAGCCAATTGTAGGGTTGACTCTTGATGGCCTGCTTTGAGCATAATCGACAGGGTGGTCTCCCACAAATTTACTTCATTTCCAGTTTTGAAATTTTAGGAATTACTTTAAACACTGAAACCTGAAATGTAAAATTGAAAATTGGCTCACTGTCATGTTATCACCACCATCTTTTGGAAGCAGAATTTGTACTACATTTATAGAGATTTAATCATTTCTTAGTTTTTAAAGAGGCACCAGGATTTCTTGAAAGTCTAGAGTTCCAAGGGAATCTGTAGGGATCTGACCCAGAGAGGCAGAAAGTCTGAGGAAGGTCAGCGGATTGTCAAGGTTGTGCTGCTCACATGTATTTGCTGGACATCCCACCGCGGCCGGTGAAGACTGAGATCTGCCCTGCTGTCTCCCAGACATGAGTCTAGAGCCTGGAAGTGCTCAGTGCAAATGGAAATGTGAGACCATTATTTCCCCCCTAAAACTGACAAATTAAGCAGAGATAGGCAAAGCCACTTGTGCCACATGAAGGACTTCATTCGTATTGTAAAAGCAGTGAGGAGTCGCAAGGCAGAGGATTCAAGCACAAGGTGATAGGTTTATACGTACAGTTTTCAAAAATCAATCTGTCCTTACAGAGCGGTATCAAGTAGAGTAGCCGAGACGAGGCAGGGGGACTCATAAATTGGGTGCAGTTTCAGAACTCCAGCTTGGATTGGGGTGACAGGGACAGATACCGTACAGTGGAGATGCTTAAGGGCTCTAAGTGTGTCATGGTTGAGGAAGAATGGAGTCTACTGATGCCTCTACTTGGGACTCACAGAGCTCATAAAATTGAGGGGGGCATTTTCCGAGAGGTCTGCAGTATGCAGTGCAAGACCCCAAACTGTGGCTTATTCCCATCATGTCTAAGAGTATACACATTTTGTTGCTTATGCAAGCAGAGCTCAGAGCGAGAAGGGATGAGACTGAGTAGAGGCAGAGTATGGCGCAGACAGGAGCAAGGTCACTGTCTCATATCGTGGATGTCTAAAGCATGGCGTTCATCCAGCCCTCGTGGAGCCTCCTCCTCTGCTTACCACACTCTGCATTTGTCAGAGCGATTGCATTTAACAGGAATGTCCCTTAACCGTAGATCACTGAAATGTTATTCAGCTTTTTGGAATAGCTATGTGACCAAAAAAAAAAAATTAACAACATTCTTCATTACAATGAGATTTTGCCTACATTATTCATCAAACAGACCCATTTGTGGTAGAGTCAGGTCATATTTTTTGTCTTGCGAAAATGTAGAGTTTCTTTAAATTTCATGAGATCTATCATGTCCCAGAGCCAGGGTTTTGTTGGTGTCTTCTGTACCCGAACGTCTCATACAGTTCTCAAACCTAACGTGTCCAGCCCAGCTCCAGCTTTCCTTCACATCTTTTTCTCCAGCTTTCTTGTCCCCTCCCCTCAGTGGTGCAGTGTCTCTTACTTCTCCTTCATCTCCACACATCATCCACAGCCAAGTGTTGGTCTTACCTTTGGAATATGTCTCCAGCCCGTGCGTGTCTCTTGGTCTCACGGCCATCGTACCACTCCAGGCCCTCCCATCTCTCATCTGCATCTATCTGCCTGGCCTTCTTCTGCCTGTCCACGCTGCTTTCCTTCCTGCTGCCTTTTTCTGAGCCCTCTACCACATAACTCCTCAGTATTTTCTTAAAAGAACCCTGGTCATTTTTTCTCTTGTTCAGAATCTTTCCATGACTTCCTTTGTCGCCTGAGATAAAATTCATCTTTTTCTTGGCCCACAAAACGTAGCACACACATGTCCCAGTCCATGCTGCCGACTGGCTCTTCGCTGCTGCTGCACCTGCTGTGGGGTAGCCCTGTCCCAGCCTTTCGTGTGTTAGCAGTGTTTCATCTTCTGACTTCAGCTAACATGCAGAGCCGCTGTTCTCAGACGGGTGACTTTATCTCGGTTGGTCAGGGAAGGCCTCTCAGGAGGACTGATCCTGAAACACAGAAACAGCAGCCAGAGCCAGCCCTGCAGTTGGTCAGATGACTGCATTAAAACCATAGCTGCTTCAAAATCCTGACACTTTATTTACTAAAGATTTCGGACAGAGTCTGTCTACTTAGCCAAATAATCCAAAGAGTTTTAAGCAAATGAGGTGTGTGTTGCAAGAAACTGGCCTCTGCAAGTATTGATTCACTTAGATTTCTAGATTGGTTTCAGAGTCTTTTTATTGGCTCCGCTCGGCAGTGGATGCCTTAGGGCTTCCCATCTGCAGCCTGCAGGGTCCCCTCAGCCTACAGAGTGCAGGGGGTGGCTTTGCAGGGCCAGGAAACATGGCCCCAAACACCAGCTCACTTCCCTCTGACAAACTTGAGCAGCACACTCCTTTTCTCAGAGCCAGGCTCCAACGCAGTGGGCGGGATGCAGATTAAACGCATTGTGTTGTGAGACACCTAACTCAGGATGCCTAAAATGACCAGCTATCTGCTCACAATGTCTGTCCTTCAGAAACACTCACCAAAGTACCACATTTTAAAATCAATTTGCATCAGCTTAGAAGCCGGGGAGTGTGATACAAGCACACTTTTGGAAAGAAAGAAATACACTGATCAAGACTTCTTGATTCCTTCTCTGTGACAGTAGAAGGAAAAATATGATTCTAAAGCAAAGGTAAATGTTATGGAGAATATAGTTTCCTTTAGTTTTCATTTGATCTTTTTATTCTCTCTGAAGATACAATCTCAAAGAATGTGGAAAACTTCAAAAGCAGAGTAGCAGCCCTCACCTCAACACACCAAGACCTTTGAGACTTTTGAGTGTACCCAGTGGTATTGTCTGTTTACACAGCAGAATACCAGTGTGCAGTTGGGAAGAGGCCTCCGCTCAGGAGCCTGGAAGACACCTTGGGTCACAGCGAAGTGGAAGTGCAGGACGTGCGGAGAAGAAGTGTGCCCCCACTTCATTTCTGCTGTCCATGCTTTATACCTTACTTCTGCGCAGGTTTGGGGTTGTACACTTGCTACCTCGTCATCGGACTCCAGACAGTTTTTAGGCCCTCGCAGATTAAATCCTATTGGTCTGTGACGCTGTGGCCTGGAAAAAGCAATGGTCTATCGTTTACTTCCATTAAAAAGAAATGCATGGGAAGCACTTACTGTAGAGAAAATTGTTTTTGTTTATTAACTTTACTTTCTTCTCTTTTTTACAGGATTATGAAAGTTTTTTTGAATCAAAGGAGAGCAACACAGTCCTTTCATTCTTAGGACTGAAACCACAGTCGGCATGAAACGTAGGTTAATCTTTTCTTATGCTTTGTTTTAGAATCTGTCTTTCTTGACTTCTTATGGTTAAGGCTGAGAGCATTAAGGGGATGTATATACGGTATAGTTCCCTAAACTTGTAGTTGTTATTTTCTCAAATACAGAGTTCTGAACCACCCATGTTAAAATATACAAATGCCATTTTCTAATTTTAAGTTTTTGCTATAAATTTAAATATTAGTTTATTTATAATCTATAACTTTTTCCAAGAAGAATTTCAGTAGCAAAAAGTAGTAGCTGTTTTCTATTCTAAATTGCAGATTGATATTACAGTTCACTGTCTGTGTCAGTGGGTTCCACATTCATAGACTCAGCCGTGGATCGAAAAATATTTATAGAATATCACATTTGTACTAAGCACCTACTGATTTTTTTCTCTTGTTGTTATTTTGTGAGTAATATAGTATAACACCTGTTTACACAGCTTCTGCACTCAGTTTAGGTAATCCAATGGTGACTGGAAATATACAGGTGCATGTCTACAGGTTATGTCCAAATACAGTGCATTTATGTACGAGCCTGCAAATTTTGAGGACTGCAAATTTGAGCGCCTGCAAATCTGAGGACTGCACAGCTGCCAGACAATTTACTTTCAACTTCTTTAAATAGCAGAGTCAGAGCCATATCTGGAAGGTCTTTTGCTCACTTAAACTTGCTTGCATTGGGCAAAAGATGGGCTACAGTAACATATGGTCAGCCTTGAAGAAAAGTGCTTTAATCCTAAATTAATCATATTTTAAAAGACACTTTGTGAGGTCTTTTGACTTTGGGGAACCATGAAGAACTCAAACTTGTCTCTTGTTTAGACCTAAAAAGTGGAAATGATGTATATATTTATATTTTTATTAACTATATTGTTATTGTTTAATATTATTAAATACAGATTTGCTTTCAGAATAAAAATGGCACTTTTTAAATATTTTGAGTTTTTTTTTAAATTTCAGATTATAAAAGCCTGAGCTCATCTGGAAAAATTAATAAAACACAAAAAGAAAGCAAAAGAAATGACTACCCAGGGCTAACCATATTGAATTTTTACTTTTTTCCTTGCAGTCTTTATATATGCAGTAATTGAGGTTTGACTATATTTAAAATTAAAAGTGAATTCTGAAGTCTATTTTTAACATAATTGAAATGGAAGTGCACTAATGGAACTTTATCAGCTGTAATTGGTGTTTTGATGTGGTCCAGGCTTTGCACTTTCTCTAACTTTGCACTTTCTCTAGCACACCGAGGGGAAGAAGGCAGGGACCATCAATAATAGAAATTATGTAGCAGCACCTGTAGTGTAGACCCAGTAAAAAGTCTACTTTGTTTTTACATCAGTGAGTCCACAGATGGTTGTGGGTGGTTTCTGCACATGTTTTAAGCAGAGGCAAAACCCACACATAAAGTATTTACTGGTCCTTAAAACTATTTTTATAAAGATAGAACATTTGGGTACTTGATAGGAAAATTAAGAATATCTTTTATAACATGTTTCATCTAAAAATACCAGACAGTCTGTATTTATCTTCAGAGAACTATAAGAAACTGGGGTAGGGGTTACATAATGGATACATGAATCCAGTAGGCATCACTTCTATGTGAAAGCGTTTTCCAGAATACTGCACGATTCCCAGCTTGGTTGCATGCTCCCCTGACGATGGAGATCCCCAGAGAATCCCCATCTGCAGGCTGACATTTTTTTTTGAGGGCAGCAGCTGTTACGTCCCCACTCATAGCCACTGCCAGAATTCAGTTCCTCCAGACTGTGACATCTGTGCTTTCCCAAACCATGTAAGGGGAGACCATAGTAGAGCAAAGAAGTAGGCCAGGGACCCCCTGAATGGGAGACAAGCATTCTCTGTTCTTAATCCCTATGTCTTACCCACTACATCGAAGGTGTCTTTTTTCCCTTCCCCACTTACCAAGAGCGTGTGGAAGGCGCCTTCCCCTGTCTTCCGTCTCACTGAGATCGGGTGCACTAAGACAGCAGGGTGCACCGCAAGGTCTCCGAGCGTGAGAAAGCTACGAGCCCATAGACTGCGCTGGAGGAAGAAGCTGCTAAAAAGCACCATACTCAGGACACAGGGGAAAGTACCTGCCCTTGGCACCCATCAAGGCCACTGAAGTTCGTCTCTTCCCTCTGTGGAAGGGTCGTCCGATCTTCTCCATCATGGCTGTGACCCTTCAGTGTTCTACTCAAGTGAAGTCTCCTCCCCACTTTCTCTTCCTTCTTAATTGAAGCTTTTCCCTGGAAATAGATGCTGTTTCTCAGATTTCAATTTCTATAAATACAAAAAGGTGTTCCCATACATACCTGTATCACCAAGACATTTTATGTGTCCAGTCTGAGTACCGTAATCTAAAGGTGTTTTACATTGCTGAGTCCTGGATTGACTGGCTGTGCAATGGCGTGACCAGAATAATGTTACATATTATACAGATGTATATATCTATATATGTATCTATTTAGTATTTTTTTTGGTTTTTAATAGTAAATTTAGTAATTTTTTCTGTGCAGTTTTATAAATTTTTTTTTTTAGGTTTTTTTGTCTTTTTTTTTTTTGAGACACAGTCTTGCTTTGTAGTTCAGGCTGGTCCTGAACTCAGCCTCAAACTCAGCAATTATCCTGCTTCTGCCTGCCAAGTGTTGGGATTACAGGTGTGAGCCACCACGCCCGGCCCTGTGTTATGTGGTACTGATTGCTGGTGGGCATGAGTCACCACCCCCAGTATTGTTGTATGTGGTTACCAGGGATAGAACTCACCAGGGATCAAACTCACCAGGGATCGAACATGGGCCTTTGCACTTGCAAGGCAGGCACCAGAAACACTGAGCTAAATCCCCAGCCTTATAAATTTTATTTTTAATATAACTTTATTAAACCAAAAATCTGCATACCATATAATCTATAAACTTGAAACATAAGATTCAATAGGTGCCAGCACATGGGCAGAATTTAGGTCATTTTTGCTATCCCAAGTCAGAATACCATACCTACTAGTCTTCATCATCCAATCCCTCCTCCAATATCCAGGTAACCACTGAGCTAGTCTCTGTCTTCATAGATATTCCTATTCTGAGAATTTACTTTTCTTTCTTTCAAAAATAGACCATGCTCACAACAACAATAAAGATGTTAACGTCTCTAAAGAAGTGTAAATCCTGCAGTGTGAGCTCTCACATCATCTACTGAAAGTAGACACTGACAACAAAATCATAATTAAAATATAATTGTTTTTATTCCCTTCTCTCCTTTTTCCTATTAAATTTTTCATGTAAAGAAAACTATAAAATGTACAGATTTGTGTGTCTGGTTTACTTTACTTAACATTATGTTCTCAGGGTACATCTATTTTCCTACAAATGCCTTGTTTATTTTGATGGTAGAGTAGTACCTCATTGTGTATAGATACCACATTTTATTTACCCATTTTTTGTTGATGGGCATATAGCTAATATTGTGGTTTGTGCTGCTATAAACATAGACACATGTACATCACTGTGATATAATATTTTTAACTTTGGGGAGATAACCAAAAGGAAAATAGTTGACCAAATGGAACTTCCAGTTTTACTTTTTTGAGGAATCTCCATACTCATTTCCATAGTGGTTGTATCAGTTTAGAGTCACACCAACAATGAAGAAAGGTTCTTTTCTCCCCACAGCCTTGCCAGCATTTTTTATTGATTGATTTCTAGAAGGTAGCCATTCTTATTTGAATGAGAGAGAATCTTAATATTGTTCTAATTTGGTTTTTTTCAGTGGCCAACAGTGTTGAACTTTTTTCCATGTATTTATTGACCAGTTGTATTTCTTTGTCTTAAAAGTGTCTGTTCATGTCAGATGTCCATCTTTTGAGTGAATCTTTAAATTTGGGAGGTTCAATTTTTGAGCTCTTTATATATGAGACCTTTGTCTGAGAAATAGCTGGCAAAATTTTTTTTCCCATGCTATAGGTTTTCTCTTTATTTTGTTGGTGGTTTACTTCGATGTGCAAAACTTTTTAGTTTAATAAGATCCCATCTGTTTATTCTCGATATTATTTCTGATGCAACCAGAGTTGTATTCAGAAAATCTTTGAATACACCTGTATCTTAGAGAGTTTTACCCATTTTTTTCTTCCAACAAACTGTTTCTGTTCTAATAGTGAAATCTTTGATCCATTTTGATTTTAGTTTAGTGTATGATGAGAGACATAGGTCGAAGTTTGACCTTCAGCATATGGATAGCCACTTTTTAAAAACAATTTGCTCTCTAGAATTTTTCTAGAAATCTACAGATCTGTAAAGTATTCACATGAGTTGAGCTCGTAGTATAAAAGTTGGTCTTGGTGCCACCCAGGGGACTTGATCTCAGTGGACCATTCCAGAGGCAGGAGGAGCCAGCGCTTCACCACCACCACCACCACTACCACCACCACCACCCCACCACCCCCGAGCTCTCCCTTTCAGATGCTTGAATCATCCATCCTGGGCTGGAGCCCTGGGAACACAGCACAGGTCCATGGTTCAGTGTCTGTGCTGCTCCCGCTCATGAACTATTCAGGGCCTTACAGGTTAATGGCAACTCCTTTCATCTTTAGGTGAGAAGTGGAAGTATCTGTAAGAACAACTCTGTGTTTTCCTCCTTCCATGACTTACTGTATCTTTCTTATCTTGATAATAATTGATTACAGAGCAGGTATTTGAAAGCTTTGACTGAGCATCGCAGGTTTGTTGTACCTGAGGATGAAGCCCTCACCTCTGTAGTATATGCTTGTGGAGGACAAGGCTGGAAAGTGCACCCAGGATATCATGAGAATCTAATTGCTCGGCAGAGTAAGAAAGGCACATTCCTGGGCCCCACAGACACAGGGACAGGGTACGCTGGGTCTGGGCTGTTTCCAAGGCAGACATCACAGGGGAAAGAGAGAGGTTTCCCAACAGTGTCCTGCAGCCATGTTGGCTCTGCATGTATTTGACCTGCACAGAAGTGTAAGTGCATTGCTAATATTTCTAAGACTGCCCACATATCTTAAAGATGGAAGGTGTGGGAACTCCAGGGTTGGGGAGCACTTCTTTTCACAGTGCCTGGATCTGGGGTGGTTGCCTCACCTCGGCACATACCTAACTTGAACAGAGGAGGCCTTCTCACCAATACTTTTCAGGTAGAACCTCGGCATACTTGTTATTTTAGAACTCTCCAGGTGGAGCCTGTTGTAGAAATATCTGCTTCCAGGTCCCTGTCATTTAGCAGGGCTATTATAAATGTGAAATAGCTGGCAAACCTGCCCCCTGGCCAGCCAGAGCCTCCCATGCCAGGTCACAGCATCTGGGTGATTGGAGACAGAGTGGGATAGAGTGGCATTTGGGCATTTGGGACAGTGACTGTTTGCGCACAGGCCTGCCCAGCCCAGTGCTGTCTCTCACTGTCGGTTACCATTAACCATGAATCCGCCACTCCGCAGGCCCCTCAGTGTGGTGCCACTCACACTCACGAGCCGGTAGGTGCCTTTGTGAAAGCAATAGCAGGCTGCTGGAAACTGTTACATCTGGTAGGTTGGGTAGGTGTGATGTAAACCTGGGCTCCAATCCTAAAACTCAGGATGTGCTCTTATTAATCGTGTAAGGGTGAAGCCTTCCATTTTCAACATGTACGATCCCGACATTTAAAAAGTCACCACCAAGGGAGATTTTTCTTGTCAGGGCATTGCAGTCCAGTAACTGGAGCCTTTTTTCTTTTGACAGGCAGATTCCTAGAGGGGAAAGTGGGAGGAGACGGAGATGCATTTGGAACAACACCTCCTGGTACCCAACATCACCTGCTTACCTAATGCGTCACTGTGACAAGAGCCACATGACCCTCAGTAACTTTGCTTGCCATGGAAAAGGTGTCTGGATAATGGGGATTGCACGATTTTTTAACCAAATCAGGACTGTGGTGGGATGGGTTTTGTTTTTCTTATTTTCAGATTGCCCTGCAGTTACCTCACCTGAAAGTACTCTCACACACTGTAGATGTGCTTCTTTTAATAACATATTAAAAGACATATTAAGAGGGGTGCCGTCAGAGAGTAATGCTGGGTCTGCCCTCTGTTCTAGTAGATAATGGTATTGTGTAAACTCACTTCCCTGTGAGCTTCCTGGATTACATCGTTGACATTCCCCGCCAGGCTATTAGAATCTGAAAAGAAAAAAGCAATGCTGATTGGGAAAGGTCATTGAAGATTTTTCTGCATAACCACAAACATCACTCTTTCAGGGCTTTGTCATTCACATCTGTTGAAAAGCTGTTCTAGACTCCTTTTTTATGTTGGAAACTCTTACCCCCATGAATCCTCTAAATTCCTACATGTTTCCAAAAACCACTGTTGTAATATTACATGATTGCCACGAGGTTACAGAGATGAAAATAATTGCTATTTTGGAAAATATATGCTTCTCTATCTCTTGCAAGGGGAAAGTTTCACCTAAACACACGAGACTACTTGAAATATATATTTTAAGAAGTGCACAAATTAGATAGTAAATTATATGAAAACTGTCAGATTAGTATCTGAAGGCAATTTCAGCTGTAGCAATTTATATATACATAAGTGCACATATATTTTTAAAATGCAGCTCTCCTAACAGCTGCTTGTTCTATTTTGTGAAGGGATTCTATTTTTTTGACAAAGGAAGATCTCAGATATATTTTATGAACCCTTGATGAGGCATATTAAAAGATACCAATATTGCTGTCCAATTTAAGGGTTTTTCCTGTGTTACTTTCATTGTTCTACTCTGCTCATATTTTTGGACTTATCTGGATAGTACAGATACATATTGTAATTCCATATATGAGTATCCAGAGCAGCATGTACCAGGAAAGGGCTGTCTAGCAAGTAGCTCTGAATTGTACTTGACAAGCAGTGTCCCCCCACACACTCTGCAGTGGGTGCTGATAAACACTGGACATGTCTACTTCATTAGGCACAGACCACTTTTCTGTATCCTTACATCCTTAAATTTTCTTAGAGTTTGGAATTGCCATACACGGGAACAGCTTTGACTGGCATAAACTCGGAGGTTGATTATACTACTCAACTGTTCCAAGCATTATGCTAAGACCTTTCATTATGATTGGGAGAAGAAAATTTATGAGAAATTGAAAAAACAAACAAATGAAAGCCCTCCCCCCATCTACTCTTTCATGCCTTGCTAGATAGGGACCATTGTGTAGAACTCTTTGAATGCTAAAACTGAAACCCCTAAGACTACGGGACTACAGTCAAAAGCGTAACAGAGTTCTTCTCAAGCAGAGCAGATGCACAACCTGGGAAAGTTTTTGTCAAATGCTCATCAAATTCCAGTTGATGAATTCCAGGGACTGTCCAGGAGTGGTTGTTTTTGTTTTTGTTTTTTCCTAACTGGATAGTATGTTTAGTACATGAGTCTTCTGATAATACTTAGAATTTCTTTTTAAGATTCAGCAGTTTTTAAAATTGCTATTTGAAATTACCCGCTGTGCATTTATTCTGTTCTTACCAGTGAGTGCCAAGGACAAATTTGGTAAAAATGAAGCTTTGCAAGTTCTGAGATTATAGGATCAGTCTCATTCTTGTCAGACAGAAAGTGACCCAGATTTGTTTTAGTAACTTTTGAATTAACCATAACATACCAGTACGATTTTATTAAGCATACTGGATGGATAGCAGTGCTAAACTACTACAACTTTTACATATCATCTTACCACAATTATATGTTTGTTTTGGGTCAGCAGAGAAATATAAGAGAGGAGGCTTCAGTACTTACATTCCTTGTGGTGGGCTGGAAGCACAGAGTGTGGCACTGACCGTGGTAGCCCCCGCAGAGTCCCAAAGTGTCGCCCTCTGGGACCATGCCATGTTAACAGAATATTGTGTCCTTGCTTGTCTTCTCTACCAGCTGAGTTCCGAGCCCGAAGTAACGATTTTCTTGTTCCCTTTAATTTAGCTGCCTTTGTTTAGATTTTGATAATCAGAGTCTTAAAAACCTAGGAAGGAAGAGGATTTGCAAGCAGAGACATATTATCAAGGGCATTTCCAGGCAGAATTTAATTTCCCATTGGAAACCTTTTGGGACAAAGGAAGGATGATACTAAACATCAAATTATGCTATTTCAAAATTAGATAAGATATATAGAGTGCCATGCTGCTCTGTGTAGAGAGACAAGAAAATTAGTTGGGGAAAATCCTTGTTTTTTTTTTTTTCAAGTTCTGGTATTTTATTAAAATGAAAGGGAAAAAGATATTTTTCCCTAGGCTCTAATATATTTTAGATTTGCTTCTGCCTTATAGATTTAATTCAACACTCATACATAGATTTTTTTATATTACATGAATTTAATAATGAACTAAACTTGTTTTTGCCTTTGATTATTGAAAGGTACCAAAGGTCTTTCTATTTTGATTGCTTCATTTTGTTGGGTTTTATTGTGAGGTTTTGCTTTTTCTAGAAACACTTTTTGTTTAACAGCTTCTCTTAAATGTCAACATCCACGTCAGTCTGCATAATTATTGTTTTTAGATTTTCATTTGTATGTGCTTGCCTCTGAAGGCATTGTGATCTCTCAGATTTTACGTTCAGCATTAAAGGAGAATAAATTCCAGAAAGCAGACATTGTGAAGTGGAGTCTTTGTTCTCCGGTTTCTCAGACCATCCTTAGTTCTCATCCTTGGTTCAGCTGAATCCTTCCTGTTTGGTTGGAAAGCTGTGCGTCTGCTTCCCTCCCGGAGTTCCCACACGAAGACTGCAGATTCCTCAGTCAAAGCGCAGTGCATTGTGTCTACAGCGATGGCTCAGAGGGTCGGCGTGTTGTGTTCCTCTGTTGCTTGCAGAAGCGAGGTCAGGTGGCCATACACTCTTTGACGGGTTCCCTGGGACAAAGCTGCAACCTCTAGAAGCACAAGCAAACATCGTTAAAGAGAGTGTTGAGGCTGATCTCCTCACTGTGCTATTTCAGACCTTACACCAGAGAGAAGGTGGAGGAAAGGTTCAAAAGAAATAAACTATGTTTGCAGAAATGTACTCAATCACGAACCCAGAAAAGCCAAGTGATCATTGCCAGCCTGTGACACACATCTCCAAAGTTCTCCTAGTTCTCGAGATGCCTGTCAGGTTAGTTGGGTCGTGCTTGCTGCCCACTTGTGTGGAGCCCTTAGGAAGTGATGGATCCCACTGGGGAAGGACAGTCGCCTCTACTGCCCGGAGGAGAGAAATGAAACAGACACTGAAGCAGCAACACAGCAGGACCAGTGACAGAGTTACGTTGTAGCACTCCGGGCTACTGTTCATCTTCTCAAACAGTGTCTGTAAGCTTTTTGTTACTGTTGTTGTTGTTGTTATTGTTGTTGTTGTTGTTGTTGAAATATCCCAGTTTTAAAAATTTCATGTATCTACAGATGCATTTGTGTGCATTACATATATTTATATCTATGCTGAAGTATAAGGAGTAATAATAATAAATCACCCCCACGTGCCTGCCACTCACCTTCTGCCTTTCCTGTGAGGCGCTTGCCCGCGTGCTCTGCCCAGAACCCGTCTCCCCGTCTGTCCGATCAAAAGTCTGCCTTGTGTTTGTGTGGACCGTAGCCTTCCTGTCCTTTATCACTCTGCTTCCATGGATGTATATATAATAAATGGAATGAAACTGGATTTTTCGTCCTTGCCTTTTTATGTTCATGGCAGTGGGAGTTTTCACTGCTAAATATTTTTCCATTGTATGGATATATCATGTTTCCCTTTTCTAGCTGCTGGTCATTGAACTTCATGATTGTTTGAGTAAACAAAAGAAGTGATGCAACGAGAATTCTTTTATGTGACGTCTGGTGCACAGAAGTGGATGTATACCTTGTAGAGGACCATCAGATGCACAGGATAAGTGCATCCTCAGCTTTAATAGAGAAGGGTGAATTCTTGCCACCGCAGTGGAGCTGGCTTATGCTCCTACACCTGTGCTACAATTTCCAGAGCTCTGGGTCCCAGCTAACCTTTGGGATGACCAGAGTAAAACTGCTGCCAACCTAGGGCATAAAAGGACACTTTACTATGGTTTCTTTGGGCATATTTTTATTAGTAAGTATGTTGATCATGTTTATTATGGAAAGTCCTATATCTTCTTGGAAATCCCTTTGCATGTCTTTTGCCACATTTCCTATTTAGTTGTGTTTTTAGGGTTTTTTTGTTCAAAGTTTATTCTTTTTTTTTTTTTTTTAAGGTTTTTTGAGACAGGGTCTCGCTTTTGTGGTTCAGGCTGGCCCTGAGCTCAGCCTCCAACTCACATCACAGCAATCCTCCTGTCTCTGCCTCCCAAGTGCTGGAATTACAGGCGTGAGCCACCATGCCCGGCACTGTGGTATGTGGTACTGGTTGCTGCTGGGGTGAGTCTCCACGCCAGTATTGTTATGTGGTTACCGAGGATTGAACCCAGGTCCTTGCGCTTGCGAGACGGGCGCTAGAACCACTGAGCTATATCCCCAGCCCCTTGAAGTTTATTCTTTATCGGTCAATACTGATTCAGTTTTTATTTTCTTATTTTTATGCATTTATGTGTGCGTGTATGCATTTATTTATTACAGCATTGGGAATCAAACCTATGATCTTTCAGATGCACGTTATACATGTGGCCACTGAGCTGAACCCTGAGCCAAGATTTTACTGTTAAGAGAAAACCAGATTAAAAGCAGAAAAATCTTCTGAAGCTATTTCTGGAAATATGAAAAACACACAAGTCTTTACTCCATTAGCATAAAGTTGCATGCATATATTCCGTATTTTTGCATGCACTGATTTTCAGCTGTCACCACATTCGCTCAGAAGTGCTTTGGGACTAACTCTGCTGCAGAGGGTTCCTTCTGGGAGGCTTTTATAAGGCTCATCAGTTGCAGGAGATTAATGTCATTCATTATGATTTGGTTTCCTGCTGCAGAATTTCATCAAAAGGAAATCTTTACATAGACTTCATGTTTACAGATACAAATTTCCTTAGGATGTCAACATAGGATGGGTCCATAACAGTAAGCCTAAATGAAATCATACTTCAAAGAATAGTAAGTTCTTTCTCTAGTTATTGAACCTCTGCTTCTGACTAAATAGGCCTTGAGTTGAATGAGTGGATCAGACTTGTGCTGAGTGTAACCTAGTGTGTTGTGCCCGCAGTGTGTTCATACATGCGCGAACTGACTGGGCTGGAAGAACAAGAAACTCCAGTGTGTTTTCCAGTCTGAGGCTCCTCACTCTGGGCAATGGACGGAGGGCACTGGTATTTGAGAATGTATTAACTGGCAGCTTGATTTTTCTTGACATGACTGGAGCAGAGTTAGGCCTTGTTGTGAGTGTGCTGACACATGTACTCAACCAGCTTTCCCCTGAAGAGGCTCCACAGAGCATAGCGTGGTCCAGCATGGCACCAGCAGCCCACAGGCCACTCTGCGGCCTTTCAGAAAGCCAGGTTGAATCTATGGTATACTGTATATTCTGGATTTTGCAGATTTAGTGGAAAGATTTCTAAAATACCTCATTAATAATTTTTATATTGATTACATATTGAAATGATAATAATTTGCATATGTTAAGTTAAATATTACAATTTTATCTCTTTTTAAAAAAAATCTCAAGAGAATTTGAAATGACATATGTGAGTCACTTTATATTTCTAATGGCCATTATTGTTCTAATCAACCTCTACTTGAATTTACACTAGGGAAATAGATAGCTTTCAAAAATGAATATGGTAATTAGTTTAATACAAAGCAAATAATTTTGACTCACTAATTTATAAACATCTCATGGTTACCAAGATGTCTGTGATCTTTGTTTTTATTTATTTTTTTTTATTATTACTTGGCAAAATCTCTCCCATGATTTGTAATACTGAAGGGAAACATGGACAATTTGGGAACCTAATCTTCTAACACTGTTGCCAGGAGAAATGCTTTTCTCATTTCCCTTGCTGCCCCTCCGACTTGAAGCATTTTTGTGACAAAAGAAGAGGCACTTTTTCCTAGAAAAACAGAATTAACAGCAGTGTTGCAGGTTGTCACACTGTGTGACATCTCTGTCTCATCTCTGATATCCCCTGTTGTATTGGCCTCTATCTGTGAACAAAGACACAGTGACATTTTTTTATTTTAAAAAAAAAGAATTTAATGAACTAAACTGATACCATCTGTAATATGCAGGACAGTGATGAATATTAATAGGATTTGGTCCTAGATTTCTCTGTACATATAATACTCATTTGAGTTCCTAAGAATGTGCAGATAATCTGTCTTTAAAAAGTTTCTTTCTGGTCTCATTGCCAGAGATTAAAACAAAAGGTTGTCCATATAATTGGAAAATTATTCTTTTCATTGCCCAGAATGTTCAACCATTTTCTTTTAGCTGTTGTTCTAGAAAAAAATAATTTTAGGGAGGAACTTGTATTGCTTTTGCCCTGTAAAAAAATTGCCAGCAACAGTATTTGTTAAGTAGAGGATTTTTTGGTTTCTAATTTCTGTTTTTGTTTGGGTGTCTTCCCTGAAGTAAGGGAGTAGTTGAAGCATTCTTGAGAGTCCAAGAGGTGCCAGCTTCTATGTCTCCTGCAGTTTCCAACCCTGTCGCCCTTGGTCTCACTCTTTGTCATTCTAATGAACAACCACACCTGTGGAGCCTTCAGCTTTGGGGCATGGTGGAACACCTCGACCAAGATAAATATGATTTAGTTTCTTGATACTAAACTGTAAGTCCTCTCATTTTTCTCCTTGCCAGTCTGTTCTTACTATGTGCCATATCACTAGGTTGAAATGCAGATTTGGGGTCTGGAAGATGCCACAGTTGGCTCAATGACTTACTCTGAGGTCAGTACCAGGGCGGATAGACCCACAGTTTGGCACTGACTCTGCTTCCCCGGCCTACACTCACCCAGCTCACTCTCCGGTTTTGCAGGGAACTTCTCCTTGACAGTATGCTCCACGCCCCTGCCAGCTACCCGGTAAGGGCAGCAGAAGTGAGGACCACAGGTGGGTGGCAGAGGATGATGGCGGCTGAGCTCCCCTTACTGGTGTCTTATTTCACCTAATAATACTATCTGCATCCCAGTCATAAGTGAGAAACTGCAGACTGACAGCTTTTCTAGCCCAGCGGCAGGATGGTGCAGCGACAGTTCAGGAGTTATCTCCTTAGCAGCTAAAACCGGCAGCACTCAGACCAGGGGACTTCTGGAGGACAAGAGCCAACCGCCCCTCGATCACAGCTCACTGAGGAGCCACTCTGGGCAGCTTCTCAGAGCAGCTTCCTAGAGCCCCCAGGTGTGAACAGTTCCATCTGTCACGAGGCTGGATGGACTGCTGCGACAGACAGGTGCCCTCAATAGACTGGATGGTGATAAAGGAGTCTGCAGGCTGACGGTGCCCACTCAGGCGCAGCTGTCTCTCCAAACACTTCAGTTTAGAAATGTGTGGATTTTAGGTGTTGTGAAAGACAGATCTGGTTCATCCAGCATTTCCTCCGTAAGTGATGACTGCTTTTTAGTCACCCTCATGCAAATGGCCCTTTATTGGCTGGAGTTTTCAGTATGATGTTAAAATTCACACTCTGGTTGAATTAGTTTCATGTGGTGCCTCGCATTGCTTATGACTGAGAAAAGAATCCCCAGATCACCCGTCCAGCCAAAGCCTGAGAACATGTGCCGAAAATAGGTTCAGAGCAGGCCCACGCAAGCGAGTCTGTGGCACAGCCTGTGCTGTAGCTCAGGGGTCGGCACCCGGGAAGGTCCCTCCCAGTCTGCAGGCCACAGTGTGACGAAGCGTCTGTGTGTAGAGAGTTCCAGGCTTGTTTCCACAAAGGCCTGGCCTGAGAGTGCAAACAAGGGCCCAGAGCCTCTTCCTGGTCGTGGCCACCCCAGACTTCCCCTCCCTTCGTCAAAATGGCAAGTGTTGTCTGCAGCAGAAGTTGGGAGGGGCAAGGTCTGTGAGGTCTGTACCCATGTAGGAGTGGAGAGTGGTGCTTTGATTGCAGGGGGCACGGAGGCGAGCTGAGCTGGCCCACTGCGGGGGAGGGGGGCAAAGCGAAGCAAGGAGGGCCAAGTAGCTGCTGGCCAAGCTGCATACCCCGCCAAGCACAGGGACAATGAGAGGCGGGAGCTTTTCAATTGTCTCACAAAGATCCAATTGATCTATAAAGGACTGCAATACTGGCTGTCTTTTTTATTTTAGTACACTGCCACAACAAAAAGAAAATTGAAGAGCCAGGTGTCGTGACACATGCCTGTAATCCCAGCCCTTGGGAGGCTGAGGCAGGAAAATAGCTGCAAGTTCAAGACCAGGCTTAGCTATATAATAAGCTCAAGGCCAGCCAGCCTGTACTACAGAAGGACCGTGTGTCCAAAAGAAGGGAAACTGAAAAGATTCTCAGTATCTCGGAGGGTCTGTGTATCTAGGCGTATCTGGCAGTCCGGGAGCTGCAGGGACGTATCAGAGACTGCTGGACTTCGCTGTGAGCAGACTGGTAACTTCAGCGCGCCTGTCGTCTGGGAAACACTCACGCAGCGTCCACACACCGAGTCTGTGGAGAGCATGGGTGCTGTGGGTGCGCGGCTCCTCTGGCCACCTCTGGGCCCTTTCAGCTCTTCGGCTCAGCAGTCTGACTTCCACAGCTGTCCTCAATCTCTGCGCCAACAGGCCAGTCCCCAGAGCTGCATGGCAGGCTTACTGAGAGCAAACCAAGGCCTGATGCTTGCTTCTTCCAAGTTGGTTGATATTTCTTTTTTCATGAACTTTGTTTTAACTTTTAGTACAGTCAGTCAGTCACCAATAACCTTTAGATTATTTTTCTGCTTGAGAGAAATTCTTGGCCTTCTGCCCTTCTTACTAATTTTAGCTCCCCAATCAAATCAATGTAAATTTCTTTTAAAAAGCTGACACAAATATAACGGTTTCATCGTTACTAGGTAGAATTCTTAATATGTGCTAACTGAGTTCAGTATTTTTCTTGGGTAATACAAGTGGGTGGGAGATAAAAACAGCATGTTCTCTTGTCTTATAATAACCTTGATTGTAGTCAAAGTTTTTGTCCTAACAGTAGCTTTGGTTATTTTCAAAGCTGTTAGGAAATGACTATAAGTAAGACTTAGAAAGTAATTTTAATTAGTGTATGTGTGTATATACATGCATACATACATATCTTGTAGACCTGTGTCACCTACCTACTAAATCTCAAGTTAAGAAAAGGAGAAGCAAAGAATATCTTTAAACAAAATATTCTTGGGCCGGGAATTTAGCTCAGTGGTTCCGGCGCCTGTCTTGCAAGCGCAAGGGCCCGGGTTTGATCCCCCAGTAACCACATGTAATACTGGGCATGGAGACTCACACCCAGCAGTAATCAGTACCATATACTACAGTGCCAGGCGTGGTGGCTCACGCCTGTAATCCCAGCACTCGGGAGGCAGAGGCAGGAGGATTGCTGTGATGTGAGTTGGAGGCTGAGCTCAGGGCCAGCCTGAACTACAAAGCAAGACCCTGTCTCAAAAAAAAAAGTATATAAAAAAAATTCTTTGCACTTACTTAATGGAATTATCAGCATTAGCAGTGAAATGTGTCCTGTGGAACAATGAATATAAATATAGTAATTACAAAGTCAGTAACAAGAGGAATTGTAAAAGTGGTGAGCAAGCCGAGGTGTCAGTGTGGACACCAAGGCAGAGGGGCTGAATCTGCCATGAAAAACGAAAGCTGAATGGATGGTTTCTGCAAAAATATGTCACATATTTTTGGTAACAGATAGACCAGTTTTTTGAATTTGGCAGTGTGGAGAAAAGCTATTCATAAAAATCAGAAAAGAGTAATACTAGAGGAAGGTTTCACCCTTCCTGTAAGCCCTTTTAAAATGCTTCCCCAGGATTCTTATTTCAAAATGCTGTGAATCTATAAGTTACAGGTTTTAGGAGAGAGAGGACCAGGATGAGTGACAAACTAGTGAGCCTCCGACATCTTCCCGGAACTCAGAAGAGCCCCCTGGAGCAAGGAGCTGAGGAGAGGCCCCGGAGCGAATCTAAACAACCGGTCTCTGTCCACCATGGGGCGACCTAGGAAATGCTGAGACCAGCCTGGCCTGCGGGAGAGTGAGGAGGCTTCTGAGGGACGCTGGCTCATGAGGGGCGGGGTGCAGGACGTGTCTGACGAAGGGAAACGGGGCACACGCAGGATAGGAGGCCAGGGACCAGGAGCAGGCCAAGGGGGAGTGGGAAAGAGTCAGTGGAGGACTTGATGTCCAAGGCCTGGGAGGCTCAGTAAACAAAAGCCTGGAGAGATTGGCTACAGTTATAATTAGCTATACATTAACAGTACAGGTATAATTCATGGTGCTCGCTACACACCCTGAGCTCCTGAACACCCACTTCCGTGTCATGCTCCTCTGATTGTTCCCCTGAGGTGGATCGCCGTTAGCCGAGATGTAACCATTTTGTATATGAAACCTTGAGTCAGGAGTTTTGGGCGCACTTGCCTGAGAGCTGTTTCCTTTGGCTTTATGAGGAAGGCTGCTTTCTACTTTCATTCTACAATAACTGCTTTTGCTTAGTCTTTGACGCTCTGCATGGTAATTTTTTCAGGATTGAGAGAACTCACCACAGCTGAGCAGCTGAACATACCTTGCAATGCTGCTCCCTACTGCCTTCAAAACACAAAATAGCACTTGCTTCCAAAAATGCACAAAAACCGAATAAAAGACAAAATACTGAAGTGGTTTGTAGAGAAAAAACAATGTCTTTATGCCTTTGAAACTAGATGGATCTTTTTTTCCTTTTCCTCTGTGTGTGTGATTGGAGATTATTCCAGAGTCTCACACAGCTAAGCATATCCTCTACCACTACGAGCTACCTTCCATGTTGTGGGTACACTTTTACTGAATTCTCTCATAGTTTAAAAAAGTAAAAAACATGGAATGTGCTAGTGCTAATGTGAAAATACAAATATAAGTAACCACCACATCATTTCCTCTAAGTTTGAATTTTACCTGAAAAATGCTGGAGGGGAGAAAAATGAAAAAATAGCAATGGTGTATAAGTTACACACACACATTTTCTGGGTACTAATCATTTGAAAAAATCACTCAGCATGGATACACTGTGCCAGGTGCCCTCTGGTAACAGGACCTGGGCGGTGGCGACACCTAGAGGCCTGGTGGCCGAATACAACTTACAGGATGGGCTTTGTGCATCTTGCTACCTTCTGCCCTCGTGGTGGTCACACCTGTGGTGGTCACACCTGTGGTGATAGCTGCGAAAAGTGAAACCCACCCTTTGAAAGGTTGTGTGCTCATACGTACTGATTAAGTTGTAAATGAAGGGAAGCATCACTGCGCAGCCTGTCCTCTTAGTGGGGGACCCACAGCAAGAGGCATGGCAATTTTACCTTATTGTCTTGCTAATTCTCAAGGAGTTCTAGAGATTTTTCAAGTAGATCATAGGCCAAATAAGATATCCCGCAGCATAACAAAAACAAAAGGAAACAAAGTTTATGTATACAGGGGGTGTGGGTGGTAGGTGGGTAGGGCTATGGGAAAAAATGAATTCAGTTGTGTCATATACTGGTACAAATTCTTATTGTGGAGTGCAATCATGATATGTATACGTAATGTATCAATAAAAAAGATTTCCCACAGCACCAGCACCGGGATCGTGCACCAGCTGGCAGCAGAAAATGTCCAGGTGGGCAGGACACAGTGTTTGGAAGGGTGCCAGCATCTCAGCGTGCTGCAGGGGTAGGACCAAGGGTGCAAATTTTCCCTTGCTGCTCAGGAGGAAGAGGAGATGGGTTACAGGGTAGCAAGAAGGCTCAAGGCTGCTGTTCTGAGCATTCTCTATGTGAAAATTATATGAGCCCTGTAGCTACTCAAGTTCAATGGCTTCAAGTATAGATATTGCTTAGAGTTCCCAGAAGTCCAAAGTCCAGAGCAGGTCTTGAAACTCTCCAGAAGGTGTTGGCTGGTGCTTCCCTTTCTGTTGGCTCTGGGAGAGACTTTCCTTTCTCTGTTTAATTCTGGTAGCTGGCTGTAGTCCTTGGCCAGAGGCCATGTTGCCCACCATGCTTCTGCCTCACATTTCCTCTGATGTGAGCCCTCTGCCCCCCTTCTCCTCCAGTGACCGTTGGATAACATTGGACCTAATCATGTTTCCAGCATTCACTACATCACTTGATTCCACCTGTGAGGTCACCTTTGCTATTGTGGAGCATTGCATTCACAGGTGCGGGGGTTGGGACACCAGAGGGGACATTTCAGAGGAGGGGGGACATTAGTCTGCCTCTGCACATTGTGTAAGTCTTTATACTCAACCAGACACAGCACATATGAAGTTCCTGCTTCTAATCAAGTGAGGTCAGGCACCACGCCAATCAAGATTTCTGGCAGTACAAGACTGTAATTATAGGTAATTCAGTAAAAGGCCAGTTTGGCTCCGACAGTCTAAGAAGGTGATATTTGAACTCTGAACTGAGACAGTTCAGACAGTCTAAGGTGATATTTGACCAGGGGCTGACATGTCAAGGAGAATTTCCCAGCTGAGTAAGAGTTCTGAGCATAGCAAGTAACATGCAAAAGTCCAGAAATTTATAAAACAGCTCAGCTGTTCCATGATTAATAAAATGTTGAGGTGGGCTGTTGGAAGTCATCAGGTTTTCATCATGTTAAGAGATCATTCTTCCCACTGCACTGTCTGTTCAGGGCTAAGAGGTTGATCTCACACCCAATTTGCTTCCCAGTGTTCATGGTGGAGGAAATTGTGCTTGATCCTGTTCAACCAGCCAGCTGTTTTAATCTGTTTTTATTAGCCAGTTCTAATGATAAAAAGAGCTATAAAGCTAGAATGAAGATAAGCACATGATGAATCAATGAAAAGATTAAAAGAATTCCCAGTGAAAGATGTATGATATATTTTTCATAAGGCTCTTTAGATAGTTCTGTCCTCTCACCACTAGCCTCATGAAAATTTTAGTAAGATTTTCATTAAGGAAAAAAAGATCTCTATGGTAAAGACCCAAAGGTGAATTGTTAAGAAATGTGAAACAAATGTGATATTATTGAGCTACTTCACCTTAATGAGCATGTAAAAACATTTCTGTCTCTGCTATTATGAAAATCTTATTAGATTTTTATCTTTTGAATAGGGACAAATCCATGGCTCCAAGTGTGGCTGAAATCCTGGAGCGTCACTGCATGACGTCTCCTGGCCAATTCAGACCCCGCAAAGCTTGTAGAGAAGATTTTGATAAGGAAAGCATGAAGATGGGCAAATAGCTCCAAACTCGTTTTGTGCCAATCTTTGTGCTAAGCCTGCAGGAAACACAAGTTCCCCTTCAGGGAGGCACAGTCAGGCTGCACCAGGAGGGTATCTTAAGTCTCTATCCTTGTCACTGAGACACAGTACTCAGGTTTATTCTGGCTCTTGGGTAAGATACAAGGTCAGTCACGTGACTCCAAAGAAGGAAGGGCCTCAGCAGAAGAAAGCTGCCCACCTCATGGTGGCCAGGAAGCCGAGAGAGGGGGAGCGGCCCAGGAGGGAGGAATCGGCCTCCAGGTCCCACCTCCCAGCACACGCTCAGTGGACGAACTCAGTAGTGGATGAATACACTGATGAGCAGAGCACCCCCTGATCTAATCATCTTCCAGAAGCCTCAGGTGTGGACACTTCAGGGCTTAAAGGACACTCTAGATCTAAACTGACCAGAAGCAGGCAAACATCTACACGCAGTTCGGCAATTTTGTGTTAGATGACTGAATTTAAAGATGCCCGGAATGAATGTGTTACAGGAAGGACCTTCAGCCCAATTCTGATTTAAAGTGTCAAAAAAGTTATTAGAAGAGGCATTTTAAAGCTCAAATCATAACTAAATGAATGAATTATGGGCCAATCCATGGAAAGAAGTTGTCTGGGGAAGGAGGATGGGGGAGAGAGCATCTATCTGAGGCAGTGGCGTGGACAAGGGACTGAGGCAGAGTTACAGTTTGGAATGGCCAAGGTACAACCTATGTATTTGGGGCAATGAACTTGAGGATAAAGGGCTGGTCATCCATGCTGTGAGATCAGATACTAACCCATGAACTGTTGCTACCCAAAGTATCGGCAAAGAAGGAGCACATCATATGGAACTCATTAGACAGCACACTCGTCACATATCCTAGGTGACTCAGCATCATAGTTGGTGTTTGAGGGCCACAGCTGTAGACTAAAAGCACTGCAAGAAGAGTATACAGTAAGTATATTTGCAGTTGCAGATAATCACAGTGTTTGGCAGTGAAGGAAAGACCAGTATGCAGGAAGATGACGTCAGGCAGAATGGAGGCCAACAGGCCAGTTGGATGGTTAGTTCACGGAAAGGAGTCTGAAATAAGACCGTTGCCAGGGAGATTTTTCTGGCTCGGTTGATGGATACAATTGACCAAAATGAGGTGGAAGGGCACCAGGCTGTGTTTGGACTCCTGAGACTGCTCCAGATACAGTGGAAAGTTCAGCACAGTGCAGGGCAGTGGCTGTGGCAGATGACTCAGGAAACCCTGGAGTGCAGAAAAGTAAGGGTCACCCATGAGACGGGCAAGTCAGTAGAAAAGATGGTAAGAACACCAAGGGAGAGAAGAGCCAGAAAATTCAGGTCAAACCAACACACAGGCACTCGAAGCCCTCGAGTTCTTAATTAAGTACTTAAAGTACCATACTCTCTGGGCTACAGTAAGCTGTTTTTTGCATCAAAGTTATTTATTTTTAAATATCTTGAAAAACCTGGGTGTCTAGGAATCAATTCTCCCCCCAGGAAGGCCTTCCGCGGGACGGGGAGCAAACATTCCTAAATACATGGGGGTCTCCATCTTACCTTTGCCTCCCTAGAGTAAATGCCCCCTCTTGTTCAGAAGATGCTCTTTTTGTTTCCACAGTTTTTGTGTTCTTGGCTTTTTTTTTAGGTTTTTTGAGACAGGGTCTCGCTTGTGGTTCAGGCTGGCCCTGATCTCAGCCTCCAACTCACATCACAGCAATCCTCCTGCCTCTGCCTCCCGAGTGCTGGGATTACAGGCATGAGCCACCACGCCCGGCACTGCGGTATGCGATACTGGTTGCTGCTGGGTGTGGGTCTCCACGCCCAGTATTGTTATGTGGTTACCGGGGAATCGAACCCGGGCCCTTGCGCTTGTGAGACAGGCGCCGGAACCACTGAGCTAACTCCCCGGCCCTTTTTTAGGTTTTTTGAGACAGGGTCTCGCTTGTGGTTCAGGCTGGCCCTGATCTCAGCCTCCAACTCACATCACAGCAATCCTCCTGCCTCTGCCTCCCGAGTGCTGGGATTACAGGCGTGAGCCACCACACCCGGCACTGTGGTATGTGGTGCTGATTGCTGCTGGGTGTGAGTCTCCACACCCAGTATTGTACGTGGTTAACCAGGGAATAGAACCCTAGCCCTTGCGCTTGCCATACAGGTGCTGGAACCACTGAGCTAACTCCCCGGTCCCTTGGGTATTTTTTTAAGTAATTAAAAGTAAAAATGAGAGAGTAATTGCTATGCTTTTGGAATCTATATTTTAATCAGTCATTATGTGCCGTAATTTCCTCTTCTAAGCAGCGTGTAATAGGTCTGAAAGGTTTTATAACTGCCAGCTAATTGGCTCAGTTCAGTTGCTGGCTCCACATGGAGGCCTTTCACACGCGGTCTTCCTGCCTTTAGCATTTGGGCTGACTGTCGTCGGTCCCAGTTTGGCCTCTTGCACATCATAGAGCTCATCTGGCGCTGAATCCCACTCTGCCCTCTCTGCCCAGCACCTGGTACTCTCTCTGTCAGAGCTTCTCCCCAGGAACACCATGGTCCACAATCTCATGTTCAACCGTCCATCCTCACAGCTCAAAATGACTTAGATGAGGCGAGTGGAATGAACCTCCTCTGCTAAATTCCACCAGCGGTCATTCTGATCACTGATTTAAGAACTAAATGCACTGGGCAGGGCTGGATCCTGAGGCCTTGACTATGTTTCAGGCACCTTTTCTCTTGAGCACTAGGCTTGGGTCTGGATTCGGCTCACTCCACACAGAAGGTCTCCCACGCTGAAGGGAAAAGCCCCAGGTTCTCAGGTTCCTTAGAACAAAGGCCACATTGTAAGGAAAACTGAAACACAAGATGGCTACGCTGTGGTTCAGACTTGGGGGTGCCTTTGGGGACGTTCAGTTCAAATCAACAGAATTCCAGAGTGGCGTGCCGCCCAGTGTAAATAGCTTATAGTGCGCTCAGCTGAGCAGCACCTGAGAACAGAGATAGAGTCTGTTGTAGTCCACAGCTCTGGGTTTCTCATTTGAGCTGCCTTTTTCTCAAGGGAAACTTCCCAGTCTAATATGGTAACGAGATACACATGGGTTCAGGAAGAATTTCGCCAGGCGAATAACCTTCAAGAGTCACATGGGAAGAGCAGGAGTCATTTCCCAGAAGGACAATGGAGAGGTGCTGATCCAGATGACACCAGTCACGTGGGCCAGAAAATACCAGAGGCCCACGACATTCTGAGGACACCAGCTAGACACCAGCTAGAGGGACATGACTCAGAACTTGATCAGAAGCCCTACAGAGCAAAGCAAGACACAAGAAGACCTTGTGAAAAGCAGTTTCACTCACGCCAGAGTCTGGGAAGCCACAGCATGAAAGATGTCTCTCCAAATACAGCCTCATGCTAAAGGACTGGCAGTTAGGATTTCCAAATACCCACTGGAGGATGTATCATTGGAGTAACACCCAACTTCGGTTCAGTAACCTCATTTGCAGCCTGCAGCTGGCCTGTGATACACCATTTATAAACATGTCCTGGGTAAGACACAGCGTCTACCCTCAGATAATTTACTGTCAGCTTGGACCTCGTGATATCTTCTCTGCGAAGGACCAGGTAAATATTTTAACTATGTGGGTCACATACAGGCTCTGCCATATATTCCTCATTTTTATAGTTCAAAAATATCTAATTACTGCTTGCAGGTTGGTCCAGCAGGCCAGCTGGCAGCCTGACCAGTCACCCACGTGGCAACTGTGTCCTGCTAGCCTTGTAGAAAAGGACACCACATGAATGAACCTCTGGGAATAAGCTCCTTTTTCAAGTAGGTACCCAACTTCTAAGTGCTGCTCAGGAAAACGCATCCTGCTGGAACTCGAGATATTAGGCCTTTGTTTTAAGCCCCTAGGGTTAAGGTGGTTTGTTTCACTGCAGATGGCCAGCTTAGCCTCACCACAGTGCTTTCTCTTCTCTCCTGCTGGCCAGCGGCAGCTCAGAGCCTCACAGGAGGGTGGCGGAGGACAGACGCAGCCCATCTCCTTGGGGATCCGACTCTTAGTTTTGAATAATTTCCAGATCCCATACGTTTGAACCTCCCCCAGAATATCACTAGGAAAATATTCTGATCAGTTTGACTCAATAAGAATAGGCTCTTTTCTCAGAAAAGCAAGACTTCATCGTATGAAGCAGAGCTGCCCAAGGTGGAGCCGTCTAGACCTGCAGAGCTTTCTTCCAAGTCACAGGATGTTACCTCCCACGCAGTGTGGCAAGCAAGTGCCCTGGGCTCCCTTGCTCCCGGAGGGGATGGTGTTAGTGTTCACAGGGCAGCTTTAGTGTCTTTTGAACTCCACCTTCTCTCAAAGTAGCCAGAGGCCCTGTAAGCCAAGCCCATCCCGCCCCCCGCCCCCCATCTGCTGACCAGAGAACTGCACTGCGCCTCCCCGATGCGGGGCAGTACTCCGCTTGGGCGCTGACCTGCGCTTCTTGTTTGACCTGAACTTACTTGTTTTCAAGGCAGTTGGTACTTGCTCGACAAGAGACGGTGCTTCTTTCCTTTCCATTTTTTGTGCAGGAAACTCTAATAAATAAATTATATTTAAGTTTAAATTCCAACTTGTTATAGTATATCATTAAATACCAGACTCTATGTCTTGGTGTATCTGTTAATTTGCTGCTTGAAAAGAAACATTTTCCTTACATCCATTGAAGTTTAAGAAGAAAAGAAAGAAAGAGATCTAGAGCTATAGGGAGAAGGGAGGTCAGGGCAGGGAAGGGGAAGTAAAAATGATGAGAGTGAGATAGTGTATACACCAGTTCCTGACAAGGAGTATAATCTTTATTTATGGAAAATATATACCAGTAAATAAAAATGGTAGGGATATTTAATAATCAAGAATAGTGATTTCTCAAAGTAAATTTTCTCTTTCTTTGAGATTGTTTTCGCTCAACCACATGCTGCCTCCAAATGTGGGTGGTTGGTTAGCTTTGCTCAATACTAAGGGTTCTGGAGCAGAACTCCCAGCAGATGAGAAAATATGTTTCTTTGTCTTCGCCATTTTTGCATTTATGGTGATGGAGAAAGCACTAGCATAACTATGAACAACTCATTAGTTTTTACAGCAGGAATTAACCTGAACTTCATGATTTAAAAAGTAGTCTTAAGTATCAGAACATTTAAATGTATTTTATTTGTATGTGAATGGTACACAAATAATTTCTTCAAGTGATTTGCCTTGTTTCTGTTTTCCATTTACCTTCAGAGGTGTTTTTTAGAATTTTTCTAATCTACTTCTAATTTTCTAAAGATTCCAAATGAGACTGTAGCTCAGGAGCAGAGCCCTTGTCTCCCATGTGCAAGGCCCCGGGATCCATCCTCAGCACCCCGAAAAAAGAAGGAAAAGAAGAAAGAAAAGAAAAGATATATAAAACTGTAAAGTCCCTGCTTTCTCATGATCCACATTAAATCTACTTGTCTGTGGAAACATCAAATTCTGTTCAACAATAAATAATGATTTGAGTTTTTGTTAACTTTTTTTTTTTTTTCATAAAATGCTGTTATCACAGTCCTGAAAAAATCCATCTACTATGGAGTGGGGATTTAGCTCAGCGGTTCTGGTGCCTGCCTTGCAAGCACAAGGACCTAGGTTTGATCCCAGTAACCACATACAACAATGCTGGGTATGGAGACTCATCCCCACCAGCAATCAGTACCACATACCACAGTGCTGGCGTGGTGGCTCATGTCTGTAATCTCAGCACTCAGGAGACAGAGACAGGAAGATTGCTATGAGTTCAAGGCTTGCCTGGGCAACATAGTGAGCTCAGGGCCAACCTGAATTACTAAGTGAGACTCTGTCTCAAAAAAAATAAAATCCATCTAATATGTATGTAATGCTTCCAGGAGCCTTTTAAATTATGGAATCACTTCATTTCTGCTTTTTTCTCTGCAGTCATTTTCCTCTCACTGGAATGGTAAGTAGTGTGGTCAGTGTCAAGAGGAGCCTGTGGAAGGTGACCCTGGCTTTGGGTCTGACTTGCTTTCATGTTCAAGTGTTCAGTGATGTATAAAAGTCTTCTTTACTGTATAATCTCTGGGCCTTGATAAATCCTAATAAAATCTATGTCTGATGCTAAAAGAAAACATCATTCCTAATTTATAAAAAATTATGTTTTATTGTTGGAGCCAAAATTTTTAAGATTGATCACTAACCTAAAAGAGAAATATCTTGGCTCTCAAAGACTGTATGAAAATAGTGACATGTGCTATTAGCCATTTTAGTGGCATTTCTGAAATGATAGTTCCTGATTTCCTCATGTCATCTCCAAGGACAGGTGGTCACAGGAAGGATGGTGTTAGTGTGCACTATCTGTGCACCGAGTGTCTTCCTCACGTGTCAGGGGAATGTGGCCATGTAGCAGCTCTTGAGGTCTGTGTTGTAGCCATCTCTGACTCAAGGAGAAATGGCTTCTTAAATCAACACAGAAGTGGCGGTTGTCTTCTGATCCATGGACTTTTTCATACCTACAGAACAATTTGTATTTCAAAGCAATTGGGAATCATCTATAAAATCCTAAGTAACCTGAGTAAGAAGACCCTCTTTTCTTAGTAACATCAAAATACAGTCTCCTGCTTACTATAGTTCCATTTATAATTTCTTGACTTCACAGTGGCATGAAAGCATCAAGCTTCAGAAGAAAGTATACCTGGAATTTTGAACGCGATCTTTCCCCAGGCTCATGGTGTGTGGCAAGATGCCTTGGAGACGCTGATTGCCCATCAGCCACAAGACCACAGGGGAAGTGGTGGCTCCACAGAGCCCTGTGAGCCACTGTGGTGTTTGAACAACTAGGTGTCAACATCTTTGCATCTTTGACTTCAGATATTTTCCATGTAGGATGAGCTGATGGGATGTAACCCTACTATAAATGGAGAGGCGCTATATCACAGACTGGGTGACCTCAATGGCAGAAATATTAATTTTTTCACTATTCTGCAGTCAGATCTGGGTGCCAGGATGTCTGAGTCTTCTTCCTGATTGTAGAGCCACATTCTTGCCACAGAGGGAGTGCAGCAGGGACATTGCACACTGGTCTCGCCCCTTGCAAGGATGCTAATCCTCATATGCTCTTCCCAGTGTCAGTGCCTCTCCTACCTTAGCTCCTGAAGTCCCCATCTCCAAATGCCATCAGTTAGGGGTATGGTCTTCAGCACATGAATTTTGCAAAGTGAAAACCTTCGCCCACAGCAGCCGTGGCCAGGTTTCTTCTGACCTAGATGACGCACATTATAAAGAACCTGACAGAGTCTTCCATGCTGTCTGTGGAAGAAAAACACATGATCCAGCAAATATTAGCATCGTGGCCACTAGAGAAATGTTCCTGTGCCTGGACAATTCAGGTGAAGTGCAGCTATACGTAGGAGAAACCACACTCTGGCCTGTCTTTGGGGCCGCTAGGCAGTCTGGGAAAGCTTCAGAATAGACAGTGGAGAAGGAGAGGGTCTGAATGCACTGGACAGATTGAAGTCAAGATTTTTAGTTGACACAAAATAAGAGTAAAAATATTTAAATAAAAATATGAATCACTCTCATGAGCCAGATGGAGATGTGGAAAGAGGCAGAGGAAATAAAATTACATCTTCCGATGTGATAGTTGGTCGATTTGGCATTTTAGGAGATGAGGTGCCCTGCTTCACCACTGGTCCTTGCCTGTGCTCAGAAAGCCAGAGTTCACTCATCTCTGTCTTCCTCCCTCCACGCCCAGGAATCGAGTCAGGAGAAGCCTGGAGAGGCCCACAGCCTCCTGTTACAGAGCAGACTCAAGGCTTCGGTGTGGAAGGGCTTCGTCATTTCTATGCAAAAGGTGCCTCTATGTCCCCATCTGCAAAACCAGGGAAGTAATGCTCGCCTCTGAAGCTCCTTGGCGTCTGGGCTCCCTTCCTCCTAGCCACTAGCTGGGGCTAATTGTCACTATAGCCGCTCTGATGTTTGACAGATGAGGGCACTGGCTTCAGACAGCCTGAGAACTACCTGGGGTGGAGAATCACCGTATGGCTGGGCTGGACTCAGACCCAGGGCTGAGCTGCAAATCCCCCCACACACAGAAAGCATCGTTCTCACAACAGACCTCAGAGGCCTGCATGGCTCAGCCTCCGTACTCCCTTTGCACATCAGGAAGGCTTTTAGCCTCTTTTCCAAAATCCTGGTATTGCAGGGCCTCTCTGCCTCACAGTGTCAGACCAGCCCTTTCTAATGGGTCATGCATCCTGACCTTTACTCTAGGTTAATGTCAGCTAGAACATGAGGGGTCTTTTTGCTTTTTCATTATTCAAGAGTGGTAACTAGGGAATACTGGTCAAATTCAGTCCCTGACTCCAGGCCTGCGGGCAGCCTGGCTGAGGTGCCCAAGGAGCACTGTGCACGCTGCAGTGCCATCTGGCCTGGCCGGCCAGTCACCCTCTCTATTCCCTCTTGGAATTCTCCACTGTGGAATTCTTTGATAAGGTCCCCATTTATTTTGTCACCTATGTCATTCTATACCCTTAATCTGAATCCATGTTAATTTTCTTCTTGACACCAGAATAATTTATCTCAACAGCTGTGCCTTTCACACCAATGAAAAATTCAAACTGTGGTCATTATTCTTGATTTTTCATAATTTTAAATTGCTCACTACTATTTATGGGAAACCAGGGATTCATTTGTGAGCAGAGAGAAATGGCATTAAAGAACCTTCTTCCAAAATCCTCCATCTCCTCAGGAGGAAATACTGACATAGACTCAGGTCCCTTTATCCAAAATGCTGGGAACCGGCAGTGTCTCATATTTCTTATTTTTAAAAATATTTGCTTATACACAATGAAATATCTTGAGGATGAGACCAAAATCTGAACATAAAATTTGTATATGCCATGAGAGGAAATTCATTTTGGGGTAGGTGTGGTGCTAGAGACTGAACCCAGGACCTCTTGCATCCCAGACAGAACTCGAGCACTAAGCTACATCTCTAGCCCGAAAGATAATTTTATACAGCATTTTAAATAAGTTTGTGTATGAAGCAGTCTGTGTTTTGCACTGGTGTTTAGGCCAAGATCCATCACAAGAGGGCAGATAGGGTTTTCTGTTTGCAGCACTTTAACAGCTCTCCAAACTGTGTTTGGAGCATGTCAGTTTTCAGATTTTTGGATCAGGGCAACCTGCACTGTGATAAACACTGTACTATACGCAATTTTGACGTGAGAGTAGTGGAGACCATTGTCGATAACTGGCAGCATCACTGAGACTGGCTTTTCACACATACACACACACGCATGTGCGCACACATGCACACCTGTGCAGCCTTAGCAGGGCAGTAGCTGTGCAAGGAGCTCAGCAGACCCGTCTGGAGGCGGCGATTCTCCTGGATCCTCCCAGCGCCCTGCCCGAGGCTGGGACTTCCTGTGGGCTCTGGGGGTACCCCTGTTCACATACAGCTACTCCAGAGCCTGCTTTCCAAAGTTTGCCAACCCTCTGTGGGGAAGAGGAGGCGATCTCTGCCCGGAATTCTAGACTGTGCCTGGTGATGCCAGGCATTACGTAGCTCTTTGTGGGCTAATTAAAATCCCTCTGTGAGCACATAAAGGAAAAAAATACTCTTCCAATTTATTATTAAAGATAACATCCATTTGTACCCAAATACTAATGAATTTTTAAAACCAATCATTTTTACAGATAAATGGTAACATTATTTCGAACTTTCATAAAGTCAAGCTTTTTACCAGATGATTCTGTAAAGACCAGACAATGGTTTATTTGAAATAACAGAGGAAAACACCATTTTGATTTCTTTTTCCCAATGCCCTACCTCATATTCTAGCCTTGCACTGTGGCTTTCTTCTCAGGACTCTTCACTGTGGTTCTGCCTCAGTGCCTTTGCACAAGCTGGTCCCTTGATCTTTAGAGCGTTCTTTACACACTCTACCTGTCCCAGTTCCATGAAGTACCAGCATTCACAAAGCACTGTGCTAATCAGAATTAATCTTCCGGGCTGGGGATTTAGCTCAGTGGTTCCGGTGCCTGTCTTGCAAGTGCAAGGGCCCGGGTTCGATCCCCAGTAACCACATACAATACTGGGCGTAGAGACTCATACCCAGCAGCAACCAGTACCACATACCACAATGACGGGCATGGTGGCTCACACCTGTAATCCCAAGACTCGGGAGGCAGAGGCAGGAGGATTGCTGTGATGTGAGCTGGAGGCTGAGCACACGGCCAGCCTGAACTACAAAGTGAGACCCTGTCTCAAAAAAAAAAAGAATCTTCCATAGATTCTGTTTGCCCTCACGGTAAAATATTGTCTGCTTCCTTACAGTAAGAGGACTGTAGCCAGACTCTTTCCAGTGCCTGCAGCCTACTCCCTCGTCTTACAGAGGATGCCCCAGCATTTTGCTCTCAGGTATCACTTAGAGCACACAGACTTCCAGATTGCTGCAAGATGGAATTTCTTTGAGACTTGCCCCACCTTACAATTCGTATGAGCTTTACACTCTACTCCCTATCATACATACAACATTGGTAATTCTGTTATAAAAATATTTACCAACCTCAGGGTAAAACTTAGACTACAGAAACTGTCACTGTGGAGAGGGAGACCTTCTAGCACGTGACCCTGGGGATACACGTTTCTCACTGGAACAGTGGGAATAGGAGCTTTAAAATGTTTATTGAACTGAATAAACGTATGTAATGTAACAGAAAGTGAAGAGTTTGTTCTAAATGCCAAATAATTGAAAAAACATAGTCAAGATAAATAGAAGCAGCTTATTTCTAAGAAGCCTGGAATCGCATTTCAGAGAACTGTTTAAACCAGCACAAGCCCTGCAAACTCACTTCCTTAGTGCATACCAAGCTCTCCTCTCTTGCTCCTTCCGTTTTCCGGGTCAGCTTGGGAAGTCTGCATGCCGACATCTCCTCTCTCGCTCCTTCCGCTTTCCGGATCAGCTTGGGAAGTCATCAGAACCAGTTTTGCTTGGAACTTCACGGAAAGTGAGAGTGGCGGCCCGATTTCCGCTTTTGTAGTTATTTTAGCCTGAGATCTGGATGCATGTTTATTTTCATGATTCCATTAGAAAAAAGCTACATAAGCTTTTAGCTGACATCTAGTATTAATAGCTGCATAGGAAATCAAATACCGTTTTAATGGACATGCCTAATAAAGATGTATAAAATGATGTAGAGGAATATCAAATTAATAAAAAAGCATCAAGAAACATGTAAATCGCTGAATTTGCATATGTGAAAGAATAAAACACCCCCAAATTGTTGCCCTCTGCTAAAGTAGATACTAAAGCTTAGTGACTTGAAATCATTTCCTAAGCTGCATTCCTGTGGCCCAAACTATGTTAAATGCTTCCCCAAAGAAATAAGCCTGTGATAATAGAATAGCAACAGAATCCAGCCTGACAAGGAGCAGAAACTGGGCTCTGGGAGCACAGTGCCTCCAGGAAAAAAAAAAGAACCATTCCTAACTCCCAATCTATAACACACAGTGCTGTTCAGCCAAACTAGACTACCCGAGCAGGGTGTGACTTGTGTCCTATATGACATCTGCATCCTAGCAAGAGCCATATTCATCTGTTGAACGGAGAAGAAATTAGGCCATGCTGAAAACTGCACAGTGGAATTTTCTATGTCTGTAGCTCTTCAATCTTTCTATAGCAGCGTCCAGGGTTTTAAAGCCAAGTTTAAAAACAGTACTTTTATAATTTTCTCTCCTTGAATATTGCTTGTGATGTTTCTCTTTCCTTGCTTGCTTAGAAAACCCACAAAGAGACAGCACTTTCTCTACGCTGGCGGTGACAGTGTAAGAGAATGCCTGGCATCCACAGGCCTTTCTTAACGCTCTGCAAACCGCACCCTGAGGAGGGGGCTCCCCGGAAACATGGGCGGAGTCGTTTCCAGCTTGGCTCTCTTTCTAGTGCTGCCTGCATTCTGCGGATTTGCGGTTGCACTTGGCTGCTAATGTTTGGATGCAGTAAAATCACTGAACCGAGAAAGAGCTGCCTGCCTGCTGATCCACCGGGCGAACCGTATGGGAAGGACAACATTGAGGAAGCAACGCCATTGGGCCTCACCGCGGTGGAGTTAATCCACCTCGCCCCGGAGCAGCTCCCAGCGGATCCCGTTTGTCCCACTTGTCAGAGAAGGAACGCGCACAGAGACGTGGGGAGCCCCGTCACTCCTCACCAACTTCCGCGATTAACACCGATGGATTTTCTCGCATCCGAGATGACAGAATCACTATCTCCCGTGGCCAGCTACGTTTTGCTCATTTGGATTCCCCAACAAATCTCCGCATTTTACATTGCATTTCCTTTAAGGATTAGGTTTGCGAGCTTGTAGATTTAAATGTCAATAAAAGGAGGAGTAAATAGCACACGAACCCTACATGTGGAGGTATTGCATTATTTTTTAAAATTCAAATCTTTATTGGTACATTACATGTACACATTATGATGGCATTTAACACTGAGAATTTGTACCAGTGCATGACACAACTTAATTCTCATTTTTTCCCATTCCCCTACCCACCCTACAACCCCCGCCCCCTATATACATAAGCTTTGTTTCCTTTTTTTATTACCATCACATTATTTTTCCCCTCACGACCCCTACACCCCATTTCCTTTTAAATATTTTCTATTTCACAATATCTAATATATATACCAGAACTCATTTATATCTTCATTTTCTCCTACCAGAGAAAAGATTTGATATTTACACATTTGTGACCTATTTATTTCACTTATGAGGATATCCTCAAGGTATATCCATTTGAGTATAAATGACTCAATCTTATCATTTTTATGGCAGAGTAATACTCCATATTTAGGTCTCTAATCCACTTTGATTTTAGCTTGGTATACAGTGAAAGAGCTAGGTCTAGCATTAGTCTTTGGCAGATAAAAGCCCAGTTTTCCCAGCATCATTTGTTGCAAAGGCTATCTTTCCTCCATTGAGGGTTTTTGGCTCCTTTGTCAAAGATGAAGTGACTCAGTGTGAGTTGTTTCTGGATCTTCTAATCTACTCCACTGATCTTCAGGTCTGTTACTTTGCCAGTACTATGCAGTTTTTATCACAGTGGCTTTGTAGTATAGTTTCAAGTTGGAGATCATATCATCTCCCACCATGTCCTTGTTGCTTAGAATTTCTTTCACTCTTCTAGCTCTTTTGTGGTTCCAGATAAATTTTTGGATTTTTTTCCTCTAGATCTGTGAAATATGCCATTGGGATTTTAATTGGGATTATGTTGAATCTATATAGTACTTGTGGGAGTATAGCCATTTTGACAATATTGGTTCTTTCTACCCAGGAGCAAGAGATGCCTTTCCATTTTCTGATATCTTCTTCTATCTCCTTTTTCAGAGTGCTGTAGTCTTCAGAATAGAGGTCTTTCACCTCCTTTGTTAGATTGATTCCTAGATATTTTGGTTTTTTGGATGCTATTGTGAAAGGGATTGACTTCCTAATTTTTTTCTCAGTGAGTCTGTTGTTTGTGTATACAAAGGCTATTGATTTTTGAGCATTGTCTTTGTATCTAGCTATGTTACTAAATTTGACAATTAAGTCTCGCAGGTTTTTTGGTTGCTTTTAGGATCCTCTATATAGAGTATCATGCCATCAGCAAATAATGACAGTGTAACTTCTTCCTTTCATATCTTTATTCCTTTTACTTCTTTCTCTTGCCTAATTGCTGTGGCTAATGTTTCCAGCACTATACTGAACAGAAGTGGTGAGAGTGGACATCCTTGTCCTGTTCCTGATTTAGTGAAAAAAGATTCCTTTGAATATGATGCTGAATTTTGGTTTTTCATAAATAGCTTTTATTAGTTTGAGATAGAGTACATCTATTCTGATTTTCTGTAGGATTTTGATCATGAATGGGTGTTTTATTTTGTCAAATGCTTTTTCTGCATCAATTGAGATGACCATACGATTTTTGTCCTTGAGTCTGTTGATATAGTGTATTACATTTATTGATTTATGTATGTTGAACCATCCTTGCATCCCCAGAATGAATTCAGTTCAGTCAAGGTGTATGATTTTTTTTATGATTATCTATATTCTGTTTGCTAGTATCTTACTGAGGATTTTTGCATCAACGTTCATTAGGGAGTTGGCCTATTGTTCTCTTTTTTGGTTGGGTCTTTCTCTGCTTTTGGAATCAAGGTAATGGTTGCTTCCAGAAACGAATTTGGGAGTACTGCTTCTCTTTCAATTTCATTAAAGAGTTTGAGAAGTAGTAATGCAAACTTTTCTTTAAAAGCTTTGTAGAATTCAGCAATAAAGCCATTAAGACCAGGATTTTTCTTTGTTGATAGATTTTTTTTTAATTACATTTTCAATTTCACAGATTGATATTGGGATGTTTAACATGTCTGTATTTTCTTCATTCAACTTTGGAAGTTCATATGTATCTAGAAATCTATTCATTTTTCTATGTTTTCCATTTTATTAAAGTACAAATTTTCAAAGTAGGTGTTTTGTATCCTTCAGACTTCCTCTTGGTCAGTGGTGATTTCCCCCTTTTCATTGTGAATAGCATGGATTTGAGCCTTTTCCTTCCTTTGTTTGATAAGGCTGGCTAAGGGTCTGTCGATTTTGTTTATCCTTTAAAAGAACCAACTCTTCAATTCACTGACTTTTTTTGTAACATTCTTCTAGTCTCCATTGCATTAATTTCTGCTCTGATCCTTATAATTTCTTGCCTCGTTTGAGCTTTGGTTTTGTCTTGCTCCTGTTTTTGTAGTAGCTTGAGGTTCAGCATTAGATTGTTTATTTGATCTTGCTCTATTTTCTGGGTGTAGGCATTCACTGCTATGAATTTTCCTCATAGAATTGCTTCCATTGTATCCTATAAATTACTATATGTTGTACTGGGGTTATCATTTAGTTGTAAAAACTGTTTAATTTCTTCTGTGACCCATTGGTTGGTCAGAAGAGTGTTGTTCAATGTCCATATGTTTGTGAGTATCCTGGAATTTGCTATTCAGTTCCAATTTCAAGGCACTATGATCCAATAATATATAGGGGATAACTTCAATTCCTCTGTATTTACTTAAACCTGTTCTATGAACTAGCATGTGGTCTATTTTGGAGAAAGATCTGTGAGCGCTGAAAAGAGTGTAAATTCTGAGTTTGTGGGGTGAAATACTTTATAGGCATTTGTTGAAGAGTTTGGTTTAACTCAAGTATTTCCTTATTGATTTTCTATCCAGTTGATCTGTCTCTTTGTGACAGTGGGGTACTGAAGTCCCCTACTATTTATTGTATTGGTGTTTTTCTTTTCATGTCCATTAATGTTTTATATAATTGTTTATATAATTGTTTTTCTTTTCATGTCCATTAATGTTTGTTTTATATAATTGTGGGTATTAGAATTTGGTGCATAAATATTTAAGATTGTTATTTCTTTCTCTTAGGTTGTTCCTTGTATGAGAACATAGTGACCTTCTTTGTCTCTCTTTATCAGTTTTGGTTTAAAATCTATTTTGTCTGCAAATAAAATAGCCACTCCTGCTTTTTTTCAGTTTCCTGTCCCTTGGAGAATTGTTTTCCATCCCTTTCAGTCCATGGGTTTTTTTCTGAATTAGGTGTGCTTCTTGTATGCAGCAGATTGTAGAATCTTGCTGCTTGATCCATTCTGCCAGTCTGTGTCTCTTAATTGATGCACTGAGTCCATTGTCATTAACAGTTATGACTCATATAGACAGCTTAATTCTGTCATGTTTTCCTGTCTTGGCTCTTTTATTCTTTGCTTTTGCCCTTTTCCCATTAGTTTCTTGTTTGATCTAATGGGTTGGCCCTTTTGAGTATCATGGGTTTGTACTTTTCCTTTTTTTGCTCTAAAATATTCTTTAGAATTTTCTAGAGTGCAGGTTTTATATTTGTGAAGTTTTTCAGGTGTTCTTTGTCATGGACATATCTTATTTCCCTCTCAATTTTGAAGGATGGTTTTGCAGGATACATCAGTCTTGGCTGGTAGTCATTTTCCTCTAACGCTTGAAATACTTCACTCCAGACTCTCCTTGCATTGAGTGTTTGGGTTGAAAAGTCTGCTATGATCTTAATGGGCTTCCTTTGGTATGTAATTGTTCTCTTTTCTCTGATTGCTTTCAGTATTTCATTTTTTTGGATATCTAGAATCTTTATAATTACATATCTAAGTGTAGATTTTTTTCATGTCATGGCCATGTGGAGTTCTGTATGCTTCATATATATGCATGTCCAGTTCTTTTCCTTCTCCTGTGAAGTTTTCTGCCATTATCTCTGTGAATAGTTTTTTAATGTCTTTTGTATTGTCTCCTGCCTCCTCAGTTATGCCAATCAAACTTATATTATTCTTCTTTGAATCATCTAGGAGTTGTTGGATTGATTTCTCATTATCCCTTGACATTTTCCATAAATTATGCCTTTCCTGTTCATTGGCTTCGATCCTGTCTTCTAGGTCTGAAATTTGGTCTTCTGCATATTCATTCTATTGCACAAACTTTTGCTTTCTTTCTTGATTACCTGAACCTTTACTTGGGGCTGTTGAAAAGGTTCCATTCTTTTGCTATCTCAGATTCCATCAACTCCTTGATTTCCTATTTAGCTTTATTAATCATACAGTTAACTATGTACAGTATCTCTGTTTTGATCTCAGAGATCAGTTCTGCTTTCCATTTGACTAGATCTGCATTGGTTACCATTTCAAAGAATCCTGGTGATTGAACTTCAGACTTCTCCATTTCCTTTCCCCTATATTACCTTGGGGTGAAGATCTTTGCATCTGAAACTTTAAATTTTTCCTCATCCCTGAAATTTAGTGCGGCTGTTGTTTTTGGCTTTATACCTGCCCTGTTGTCTGGTGATATTTGTTGCAAGTTCCTTTCTTCCTAATCTTTAGGACCCTTAAGATATTAGTATTTCCTGGGTTGTTCTTCTTGGGTCTGCAATGGGCCCTAAACAACCCTAATTCTGGCACACCATGGAAGGCACTCAGGCAGAACAGTCAGATCATCTTGGTTGAAAAACACTGGATAATGGAAGTAAACAGACCCCAGCCCCAGGCGCGGGTGCCTAACAGTGCTGCCCGAGGTTCCTGTGGACTCAGCTGCACCCTGTTTACCTAGTCCATGGCACGGTCGGTGTGGAGGCAGGCCGAACTCAGCCCTGGGAACAGGTGCATAATGTCACCTCCTGAGGTTCCGATGGACTCAGCTATACCCTGTTTCTCTAGATTATTGATATTGCATTATTTTGTTATGTTCCACTAACTCATTCATAGGCTAATTTGTTCATTATCCATTTGATACATATTAATGTCAAATTTAGTATTTTTCTAAGAACTTGAAAGTAAAAGGTTAGGTATTAACATATGAGTGTTTTTTAATTATCAAACTTCATAAAAATACTACATCTAAAAATGCTTGTTTCAATTGATTTATTTATTCACAAAATAGCCTCCACTCTCTAGGAGCTCATAGTTTAGTGAAGAAAAAGCAGACAGAGGAAAGGAGGAAAATGGTAAAGAAATAAAAAGTGAGGCAGTTCTTTTCCTGGCAAACTCATTGTGGGTTTTAAGGGGAAGAAAGAGCAGAAACTAGATAAAAGAGCAACACTTGCCCAGAAATGGCATGAGTATTTAGGAGGGTTGAAAAATTACAGTTCTTGGTTGGAGATAATAAGAAAAGTGACCAGGAAAACACGAGGAAGAATACAGACATGAAAGTCTTTCTATGATCTGGTGCTTAGACTGCATTCTTCCCTTGTGGGAAACCTCAGCTTTATTGATGCTAAACAGCTGCAGTTCAAATCAAAACTCTCCCTTGTGCGGCAGCTTGTTGTGGTAATTAGCTCAGCTCCTTTCATGATAAAGTTAATCACAGTAATGGCAAGTTGGGGCTGGTAAAACAGACCTCACTGATTCCCAGATGGCTTCCTGAAATGCTCATGGCTAGTTGTCTGAGTGTTGTGTGCACTGTTTTACTGTCAGAGGACAGGGGTCTACTCATCATCCCACAGCTTGGTGACCTTGCGTAGGCTCAGGAATTGCAAGTCCACATTTGTACTCAGCAGACTGGTACCAAGGAGGTACTCAGAGAAATGTTACTAATGCCTGCAGAGCAATGAAGATTGGACTGACTGACTCACAGTTGTTGTTAGCAACAGGGAAGGACAGAAAGAAACACACAAGATCCCTAAAGTGCCAAAGGAACAGTAACTGGTAGTCTGAATTTTAATTAAGTCTAGATAAACTGTTATTCAAGATGGAAATAAAAGAGATCGTTTTAGACCCAAACCCAAAATAATGTTTGCAATGAATGAACCCTCACCAATTATTAAAGCATGTACTATCCACAAAGAAATTAATTCATAAGACTGCTACAAGAAACAAAATTCATCATTAATAAGATAAGAATAAATGTTAATTAGCTACTGACTATATAGCTTCCATGATTTTTATGTTTCAAATATTTTAAATTAAAATTAGATAAAAATAACAGAAAAAGACTTGTCCAGTAAATAGCTAAAGCATGTTTGTGCCCTATAGATAAAGAAAACATTATTTTAAAATGTGTACTTAAATATATCTTCAAATTAAAGGTGTTTTCATTGCATAAAACATAATATACAGTCCCCAAATTGACAGGCAAAATCTTGAGGGGAAAAATTGAAAAAACTGTAAACAGAAAATACAAACATGATAATATCTTTTTTTGCAGTAGCATGTCAGTAAAAGGTATAATAATCACTAAAAGGAAAAATGATAAATGTTGGTATGATTGCTCAGTGGTAAACAATAGATTATGTTATATGTAAGCACTGAGGTATTTTTACTGGGCTAAAAGTGAAGGAAAAGCAAGTTATAAAATAGGCTTCTAGTAGAATAAAATTTATCTTATTGCCTGAAGTATGAAAACATGGGAATAATAAGAAAATAAAACCAAAATTGGTCAAAACCAAGGAAATTTGTCTTATATGTTCACATATTGGCAAATTTTTATTTTTTATAATCTCTTATATATTTGACTCTTCTTATAAAAGCTTAGATAATTTGGCAATTTTCTGTGAGCTTAGCTGACGTTCTCATTCATTTGCAGCATTTTGTTCTTCTTAATTTCAAATGGTTTTTAGCCAAATAGGTCAGCTCTACTCTGCACGCTGAAAAGCTGCTTTCTCCCGTCTCCCCGAGCTCTGTAGCTCAGGGGGAAAGGCTGAATTTGGCTTTGAATAGTTTTGTCTACATTCCAGAGAGGCTATTTCCCATCATCTCAAATCTGTCAACTCAGGCTTACCATAAATGTGACACTGCAATGTGAATTCAATCTCAGTACTCAAAACTACTCGGGCAAGGGCTTTAGCCTAATTGTAAAACAGACATTTCCAAGTTATGATTGGTTTTAGACCGCTATTAGCGGTCCAAAAATATTACATTAATTACGCACTGGTTGTTGCTTCCCTTAAAAGTGTGAATCATGTGATTGTGCACCTGTTTGGCAAGCTCAGTGAGGGCAGCACCTCCTGACTCCCCAACTCCCCTCTCAGGTTCTGCAGTTGGTGCAATCTAGTTTCAGCTACTCTGTTACAAATTTATTGAATATCTGAACTGGGCAAAGAAAGGTTTTAGAGACTTGTTGTCCAATTAGCCCGTTTATCAAATAAGGAAATTCAGTTCAAGAAATCAAGTAAACGATCACAGGTCACACAATCAGTACATGGTGGCACCTGATTTACACTTTTAACTATTGGGACCTTGGAGTATAATCCACTCCATACTTTTTAGAAATTTTAGTGACAAGAATAATGGGAGAGCGGGATGTATTGACACAGTTTTGCTTCTCTGATATGTTTTTGTTTGTTTGTTTGGTTGGTTGGTTGGGTTTTTTTTGAGACAGGGTCTCACTTTGTAGTTCAGGCTGGCCCTGAGCTCAGCCTCCAACTCACATCACAGCAATCCTCCTGCCTCTGCCTCCCGAGTGCTGGGATTACAGGTGTGAGCCACCACGCCCGGCACTGTGGTATGTGGTACTGGTTGCTGCTCGGCGTGAGTCTCCACACCCAGTATGGTTAACCGAGGATCAAACCCGGGCCCTTGCGCTTGTAAAACAGGCGCCGGAACCACTGAGCTAAATCCCCAGCCCCTCTAATATGTTCTTTTATATCAGAAGAATAAATATATTAGAAAATCAGGAGAATATTGAATATTCAGTAGTTTTAAGTGACCAGATTTTCTGAAGGACTCCAATGTCTGTATAGGCTCTTTTATTTATTTTATTTATTTTATTTTTTGAGACAGGGTCTCACTTTTGTAGTTCAGGCTGGCCCTGAACTCTGCCTCCTAAGTGCTGGAATTACAGGCATGAGCCACCACACCTGGCACTTGTAGTATGTGGTTCTGATTGCTGGTGGGCATGAGTCTCCACGCCCGGCATTGTTTTATGTGGTTACCAAGGGTTGAATTTGAGACCTTGCACTTGCAAGGCAGGAGCCAGAAACACTGAGCTAAATCCTCTGCCCAAGCTCTTCATTTCTAATTCCTATCATGTTATCATTGGAGCTTCTCACAGTATTCTACCATCTAAATCAGACACAGAAAGGAAATAAAGATTTTCATAATGCAAATGTGATGGTAGAGCACATACTGAGAGCTTCATGGATGTCTAGGGATGGACTTGACAGGGACACAAATGGGGAAAGAGGACATGGTATTTGTGTCCAAATGAAGAGACAAAAGATTTTTAACAATTTCTGATGTA
>PVIR01006923.1:0-21958 GCA_004026965.1 Petromus typicus
CACCACGCCCGGCACTGTGGTATGTGGTACTGGTTGCTGCGGGGTGTGGGTCTCCACACCCAGTATTGTTATGTGGTTACCGGGGAATCGAACCCGGGCCCTTGCGCTTGCAAGACAGGCGCTGGAACCACTGAGCTAACTCCCCGGCCCCCCATTACAGATTCTTATGCTATTATTTTCTCACAATTCAGAATTTTTTTTTTTTTGAAGTCCACGCCCAGCCCAGTATTGTATGTGGTTACAGAGGACTGAACCTGAGTCCTCGCGCTTGCAAAATAGGCACCAGAACCACTGAGCTAACTCCCTGGTCCCCAGAATTTAGTATTAAACAGTCTTTTTTTCGAGCTGGAGATTGAACCCAGCACCCATACAATGAGTTATATCCTCAGACCTTATTTTTATTTTTGACTTTGAGACAGAATCTCATTAAGTCACTGAGTTGCCCACACTGGCCTCAAATTTGAAATGCCCCTGCCTCAGGCTGTCATAGGGTTACAAGCATGCACCACTGTTCCTGGAATAAAATCTTCTGGGCAGTGAGAGATACACAGTAGATACTGGGTCGTATAGAAGACCCAGTATATATAAGAGGAGTCCGAGGTGAGGACAGAGTGAGGCTTTAGAGGGACGTGAATTTGGAGAGTTGAAAAGCTGTCGGGCCAGCTTGATGACAGCCTTAGCTCATCTTTTGGGGAAGGACTTGACAGAGCAGAGCTCCGGGGGCTCCTGAGACGTCATGGGTAGGGGCTCTTTCCCTGCTACTGATGCTGGTGGAAATCTGGCCTCCCCTGATTGCCTCCTGGGTCCCTTTCTCCAGCATCCTGTGCTCCTGACTGAGGCGCCTTTAAACCCACGCAAAAATCGAGAACGAGCTGCTGAAGTTTTCTTCGAAACCTTCAACGTGCCCGCTCTTTTCATCTCCATGCAAGCTGTGCTTAGCCTGTGAGTAGCAGCGGGTGGGCTAGCCAGGCCTCACGGGCAGAACTATCCTTTGGCACAACTGAGGGTGCCTCTGCTTTGGGTTCTTCAAAGTAGCTGATGCCCAACCCAGTCCACTGGGCAGGGAGTGGGAGGAGGCTTGTTAGACGGGACATTGAGGTTTCTTGGTTGGAACTAACAGGGAAGATGTGGCTGGGACTGAGCCGGCGTCCTAGTCCTGTGACTCTGACTTTGTTATGCAAGGCTGTCTCCACTGGCCCTGCAGAGAAAACCACTGGCTTACTGAAGGCCTGAATATAGCATTCCTGCAGTCTCTACTGAGCGCCCGGTGTTGCTGCACCAACACGGCCCGTGCTTATGTTCCCTGTCATTCCTGCCTCACCCCACTCCCTGCCTCATGCCTGGCTGTCTGAGGTGGAGATGGTACACTGGATTAGTTTGGTTCCAGTAAAAAAGTGTGAGCCAGGGCTGGAGATTTAGCTCAGTGGCACTGTGCCTGGCTCTCAAGTGCAATCCTGAGTTTGATCCCCAGGACCGGGAAAAAAAAGTCATTCAAAAATGTGTGAGCCAGCATTAAAAAATGAGGAGTTTTCATATCAAAATCCAAATTGCTAGCTTCTCTGGGAAAATGTGACAATTAATATAAGGCCTATGTTCTTATAGAGCAAAAACTAGCTGGAGCCACTAGCAGCTGCTGTAACAGATAGGGTTTGTAAGCTAGCTTCACAGTCCACTCCAGTCCCTGCTGTCCTCCCATACTGATGCAGACTGCCTATTGCTGTTCATCAGACATTGGTGTTTTGCCTCCTATCAGAAAGTCAGGCCAGCCTAGGTGCTGTCTCAGAACATTAAAAAAAAAAAGAAGAATATATGAGAAGAGACTGAAGGTAGACCTGGGAGACCATATGAGGGAAAAAGTGGGTTTTTATGGAAGTAAAAATTACAGTAGCCTCCAATGGTTCCTGTGCCTGCCCTGCAAACACAAGGGCCTGGGTTCCATCCCCGGTAGCCACATATGACGATGCCAGGCATGGTGACTCACCCCCACCAGCAGTCAGTATCACTTACCACAGTGCCGGGCGTGGTGGCTCACGCCTGTCATCCCAGCACTCGGGAGGCAGAGGCAGGAGGATTGCTGACTTCTGGGCTGAGTTCAGGACCAGCCCAGACTACGAAGCAAGACCCTGTCTCAAAACAAACAAACAAACATACGTGTGTGTATATATATATATAGAGAGAGAGACAGAGACAGAGACAGAGTGGCCTCATCCCCTGCACCTATTTTCTTGTCTCCTGGGCCCTGTAGGTGTTTAATATTTTCTTGTTGTCTAGAAAGTTAAAACTGCGTCTTATGCAGGGTCCCACAGAGCCTGCCTGCCAGGAAGTGGGGAGCTCAACAGGTCTATTAGGGTATTTGGGGGCTTCACAGTGTACAGCCCGTACTGGGCAGAAGAGGAAGGCAGGTCCAGGCTCTAGTTAGCTGGGGCTGAACCGCAGAAGTGGGTTTCTTCCCGGGGTGAGGGGCAGGATCTGTGACGGTCACCCTTCCTCAGCTACGCCACAGGCAGAACCACAGGCGTGGTGCTGGATTCCGGGGACGGTGTCACCCACGCTGTGCCTATCTATGAGGGATTCGCCATGCCACACTCCATCATGCGCATTGACATTGCTGGCCGGGATGTCTCTCGCTTCCTTCGCCTCTATCTGCGCAAGGAAGGCTATGATTTCCACTCGTCCTCCGAATTTGAGATTGTCAAGGCCATAAAGGAGGTGAGTTTTGCCCCATGTGCCAGGGAATAGAGCCTGAGTGAAGAGGGTGCAGATCCTCCCCGGGGATCGGTCAGCCTGGCTTTTTGGCTTGCCCGCTGATAGCCGCCTTCTGGAGTGCTGCTGGGTTTGGGGGGACAGCTGCCTCCACTTCCTAAGCTGCAGGACAAGGACTCTGCTGCTGCTTATGTACGGGTTACAAAAGTTCTTTCCCACCTTGGGAAAGCCAGAGTGCCTTTTTCTAGTAAACAGAACTCTCCTGCTGCCTCTGGCTCTGCCAAGGTCTCCAAGCTGGTGCAGGGGCCCAGCACTGTGGGGATAGTGGAAGGAGAAAGACACCTAGGCCTGGCCCAAAATCAGACTGCAGTTCAGACCACAGAGTAAGCTCCAAGCTTGCCCACTGGGAAGGCGGCAGGGGAGCGCCCACACCGCCGTGCCACCCAGGCCAGGCCAGCGGAGGGCTCCTGCTCCTGCTCCGGGGAGTGACGGTGACAGACAACAGCACGGCTCTTCTCTGAGGCACTGGGTGCTGCTGGCTTGTTTCTGCAGAGAGCCTGCTACCTGTCCATAAACCCCCAGAAGGACGAGACCTTGGAGACAGAGAAGGCTCAGTACTACCTACCTGACGGCAGCACCATTGAGGTACAGGCCGCACCCTTGCCTTCCCCTCATTAGAGCCCGGGGCCCTGGCGAGCTCCCTCGTGCGCTGGACGGTGGTGGTCTGGAGCAGCGGCAGGGCCCCGCATCCTGCAGGGCAGCAGGATCTTTCTTCCTCTGTGAAGGAGAGGGAGTACCCGGGTAATTCCCAGGCAGGATGGACTAGGAGGCGGACGGCTCACGCTGTCTTTTTCAACTGGGCATGGTACGCGGTGAGTCACCACTCGCTGGAAGTCCCGCTGAAAGGAAGAAATCGCCATGGGTGATGAACCCACACAGTAATGCTGAAGATCGTTTTCCAGGAGTTCCACTTGTTCCATTTCCCCTACTTGTTCCCAGAAGTCCTGTCTTTGTCCCTTGTGGCCCTGGATGTACAGGGTCTGTCCTGAGCCTGATCTTCAGTAGCCATCTGTGTGCTCTAGGATGGGCAGAGAAGCCTCTTCCATTCACACTTGTATAGGGACCTCAGTGCCACCCTGTCCTTCTAAGTGGGGCCTTCGCTCTACAGATTGGGCCCTCTCGATTCCGGGCCCCTGAGCTGCTATTCCGGCCAGACCTCATCGGTGAGGAGAGCGAGGGCATCCACGAGGTCCTGGTGTTCGCCATCCAGAAGTCCGACATGGACTTGCGGCGCACACTCTTCTCCAACATCGTCCTCTCCGGAGGCTCCACCCTGTTCAAAGGTTGGTCTTTGCTCTTGAGCCTTTCCAAGAACAAACCCCAATCCAGCTTGACCCAGGCACCCCAAGAACTAACTCAACCTCCTTTTCTGCATGTTCAGGTTTCGGTGACAGGCTCCTGAGTGAAGTGAAGAAACTGGCTCCCAAAGATGTGAAGATCAGGGTAGGAGACAGCAGGAGCTGGAGGTGGGGCTGGGCCTCCTCCCAGCGCTACCCGGGGCAGGAAGGCTCTCGGAGGGCCAGGCTCTGCACCCTGACCCTGAGGTCTAGGCCGGCCAAGGGAGACCTGCCTTTTGACGCAGAAGGCAGGCGGTCCCAGGACACAGATGCAGCAGGTACCAGGCTGAGAGCACTACCTGTGGGCTTCAGCGGCCCAGAGGTGGACCTCACTGCTGCCGTGCCCCTGCCCCGTAACCAGCCCAGCCCAAGTGTCTGCCAAGACGCACTGGCTGCCTGCAGGCAGGAGGGCCCAGATGAAGGCGTGCAGTTCTTGCACAAGTGTGTGTCCTATGCTAACTCCAGAGGGGCCAGGCCCAGTGGAGCCACGCTGGTTGTGTGGAACGCATACACTTCCCTGGGATCAGACAGGCGACAGAAGGCGGGCGGTGAGGGGATTCTCAGCCTCCTCTGCCCCTTCACTTTGCAGATATCTGCGCCACAGGAGAGACTGTACTCCACGTGGATCGGGTGAGTAGCTTTTGCAGATAACAGCAGAACGCGAAGCAGAGGTGTGATCGCCCTTCACCCCTGTTGCTTGACAGACCCACCTCGCTGGGCCCTGGGGGACCGACCAGCTCTAGACTTCACTCTCTGACACTGCTCCTCTGATCCCTCCGCCTAGGGGCTCGATCCTTGCCTCCCTGGACACCTTTAAGAAGATGTGGGTCTCCAAGAAGGAATATGAGGAAGACGGTGCCCGCTCCATCCACAGGAAAACCTTCTAGTGTTGAGACGACATCTTCACCTCTTTCTGAAGTTAACTCCACTTTAAACTCGCTTTCTTGAGTCGGAGTGATTGTGAGGAACTGCGTGCGTGCGTGCGTGTGTGTGTGTGTGTGTGTGTGTAGGGTACGAGTGTGTGCGCAGATGTGAGTGCCGTGTGGCCCGGGGTCTCTGGACCCAGAAAGGACGATGATCACCCATGAGGGTGCAGGTGAAGCCTGGGCCTGACCACTAGCAGCCTGGCAGGGAGGATGCTGGCAGAGGCCCTCCCTCCCCAGCTGGACCCTCCTCAGGCTTTGTGGGCCTCAGTTACTGCTATAGGGAGACCGCTGCTGCCCAGGCTGGCCGGCCCTGCCCCAGTGTGCCAGGGCCTGCGCTGCTGCCTATCCTGGGCGCCATCCTGCTGTCCTTGCGTCTTGACAGTGGACTGGACTGGGGTTGGGCTTGGATTCTGTCTCATCGAGTTGTCTTCTGGTTCTGAGAGCCTGGGGTTTGGAGATGGCAAGGTGCTCAAGTGTCCACTTAGGTCCAGGGCTTCACTGGGCACTTGGAGAGGGCACTGTGCCACCTGTGATGAGTTGCAGCATCAACGTTCCATGCCTGGTCCATCCCAGGTCTCAGAGCGAAGGAGCCCGTTACCCGCTTCTCATCCTCCCTGTGTCAGTGCCATCCTAACAGGTTTATTTATTGAAGTATTTGTTCCGTGAGGGACTGGGGGGGCCTGCGGCTCCAGCTCCTGCCACCAGCCACCACGCCACACTAATGTTTACAGGGTAGCATCCAGGGCCCGCACTCCCTGCCAACGGTGCACTGACGATACCACAGCTCTGCCCAGAGCACTCTGGGACTGGAGGGCGCGCTCAGAGCCTCCCTCTCTGCCTCCTCCACTTGCTCACTGCTCTGGAACCAACAGGCTGCTTGCTGGTTGAATTTTCTGAAAAAGGAGGTAGAATCACTCTGGCAGAGCAAGGGAGGGTTACTGGAGATCCGGTCCCGCAGACTGGAGAAAGCTGCAGTTTACCGAGTTGCCTTGTGCCGTTCTCCCTGATCAGGGGCACCAGGCCAAAGAGGCAGGCAGGCCCGTCTGGACAGTCAGAGCCACTGGCAACTTCGGCCCTGTTTGAGGAGGCAGGGAAGGATGGAGGGACAAGGCTGGGCCAGAGGGTGCCAGGCCCACTCCGCCCAACTCCAGACAGTATTGTTCCCCAGGCCGTCCTATGACCAAAGGCCCTGCCAGATGTGAGCCGAAGCAGGTGTGTGTGAAAGCAGTGTGGCAGCTGCGGACTGCAGTGCGCTTAGCCAGCTCACCCCTCCTCTTTGCCCAGCCTGTCCCTCGCACAGCCTCGCACAAACCATGTTGCCTGGTGGGGCCCAGTATACGTAAATAAAGTTGTTCCAATAGACACTCGGGGCCTCTGTGTTTGGCCAGGGCACAGCAGGAAGGGGAGACGTGGCAGCCTCAGGGCGTGAGGTTGTGTCCAGGCTGTCTGTAACTTGCCGGTTCATACCTTAATGCTAAACTGTTAGAGGGATAAAGAGCAGTCAGTGGGGCCTGGGATTTAGCTCAGTGGTTTTGGCATCTGCCTGGCAAGCGCAAGGTCCCAAGTTCAATTCATGGTAACCACATACTATAATGTCAGGCATACTGGCTCACGGCTATAATCCCAGCACTCGGGAGGCAGAGGCAGGAGGATTGCTGTGATGAGTTGGAGGCTGAGCTCAGGGCCAGCCTGAACCACAAAGTGAGACCCTGTCTCAAAAAAACCTTTAAAAAAAAAAAAAAAAAAAGAGCAGTCAGTGTTAGTGAGGTCTAATTCCTCAAACAGTCAAGCCCAAGAGTGAGACAGCAGCTCCCACCTTCTCAGAAGTCAGGGTACCTCAAACTGATGTGGAGCCAGGTGTGGTGGCACACATCTGTAATCCCAACACTTGGAAGGCTGGGGCAGGAGGATCACCATGAGTTTGAGGCCAGCCTGGTCTGCACTATGAGACTGTCTCCAAAAAAAAAAGCTGTTAGGCTGGGGATTTAGCTCAGTGGTTCTGATGTCTGCCTTGCAAACGCAAGATCCCAAGTTCAAATGCTGGTAACCACATACCATAATGCTGGGCGTGGTGGCTCACACCTATATTCCTAGCACTCAGGAGGCAGAGGCAGGAGGGTTCTGAATTTGAGGCTAGCCTGGGCTACATAATGAGTTCAGGGTCAATCTCAACTACAAAGTGAGACCCTATCTCAAAAAAAAGAAAGCTGTTAAGGGCCAGGGATTTAGCTCAAGTGGTACCACGCCTACCTTGGAAGCACAAGGTCCAAGTTCAATCCTTGCCTGGTACCACAAAAAAATAAAAAGCTGTGGAACCCCAGTGTTCTCTGGCCCTAGCAGTCCTCGTGCCTCAGCTGAGACTCAGGGAGTGCAGCGGTATTTCAACCCAGCAGCAAGGTGAAGTCTCAAGTTTTCAGGCCTCACTCCAGACTCATTAAGCTAGAATTTTGGGAAACAGAACTCCCCAAGAAGCTTTGTGGAACTTCATGACACCCAGACTGGGAATGGCTGGCCTCACCGTGTCCTCGGAGGTCTGTGCCCAGCAGTAGTGCTCAGCACGCACTGAGCGGCTGGCTGTCTTTGAGCCAAGTGTACTCCGGGCCCTGCGTGCCGCCTGTCTGCACCTGCACGCACTCAGCACTCTGCACTCTTGTCCTGGTACCTCCACATCCGACACAGGTAATGGCCTCTCTAGGAAGCAGCTCACAGCGTACCTGCCCTTCTCAGTGAGGAAGTGTTTGGTTTTTGAGTCAAGGTTCCTGTGTTGTCCAGGCTGGCCTTGAACTTGCAGCTTCCTAAGTGTTGAAGTTACAAGACCATGCCACCACGCCTGGCTCTCAGTGAGGAATCTTGTTCACCAGCCCCACTCACAAAGCACAGACCTGAGGAAGAAGAGTGACAGCTTTAATCCCAGGGCAACAAAACACACCGCAGAGGTGGCATGGCGCAGGAGCAGGGAATGGTCCACAAGGTCAAGGAAGGGCCGGAGGAGGAAGTGGGTGACGACCACCTTCCCCTGACCGGCACCGAAGCGAGCCGCACCCAGCCGTGGCACGGGCCTCAGGACCCGCCCGGCGGCCTCACAGGCACCACACACAGCCCATCCCTCTGGTCCCCGCTGTCCTGCCCCAGAGAGGCAGGTCCCTGAGTACAGACAGCCCCACCTGCCACGCAGAGCCGGGGAGACCTCTAACGTTCATGCTCGGTCCCCGGGCTCCCATCGCTGCCCTCCGGCCTGTATCCCAGGAAGGCAGAGGAGCGGGAGACGGCTGAGCAGTGTCCTCAGCAGGGTGGGCCCGCTAACTCTCACACCGTCTTAATGTCCAGAGTCTGGACCTGGGCCAGGCTCTGGCGCTGGGCCTTCACCATGTGCAGGCGCCGCCCATGCAGTGTGAACTGGGACCAGGTGAGCAGCTGCAGCAGCGCGCAGGTGATGGGCACCAGCACCAGCAGGTAGAAGCAGCCCTGGCGGAGTGGGGCCCGCACTGGGGCTGGGGCTGGAACCGGTGGCTCTGGCCAGGGCTGGACACTGCCCAGAGGGGTCACTGGGGACTGCTGGAAGAGGTCATGACCTAGGGCAGGAACAGGAAAAACATGACTGGCCCAGGTCTCCACCCCCACCCCCAAGTCCTAGGGTGAGATCGCAAATGCCACAGGCACAAAGTCCCCGGCCCCACCCCTCCCGCTGCTGTCTTTAGAATGGCACCACCATCTCCCCAGAACTCAGGCAGGCACCTTCCAGCCTGCCTCGGTCGTTGTTTAACTTCAGTAGTCCTCAGCACTCACTACTTGTCTGTCCAACTCTGGAAGGCACCCCACACGGCCCACGCCTCGACTGCCCGAGGCTGCCTCCCGCAGGTCCTCCCCAGGCAGCCGGACCCATTCATCAAATATCAGTCAGACTAAGCGAGCCACTTCCCACATTTCACTTCTAATATCTTCCCTGCACAGTGAAAATAAAGTCCAAACCCTGCTCGGAGGTGCAAAGCCTCTCCGTGCCCAGCCTCACCTCCGGCCAGACACTGGGGTCTTGGCACTGCCCATTCTCCCTGCCTCACTCGCTGGAACGTCTCCCCCCACTCCCTGCACAGCCGTGGGTGCCCTCCTGACTGTGCTGGGCTGACCGTGGCACTCACAACTGCCTGAGCAATTCTTGGCTCCCCGACTATTGCCAACCCCACCTCTGCCTGATAAAAGTGGAGGCTCCATCACAATGGCAAAGATCGTGTCCATCTTCCTCATTGTTAAGTTGCAAAGCTGAAGAGATGGTATTCTGTTGAATGACTACATGAGCTAAGAGAGGAACTGGAGACCCCATTCCTCTGCCCAGGCACGGGAGGCTGAGAGGGGGTGCCAGGCTGTTCTCTCCACAGCCTCCCCAGCCCAGAGCCAGGGCTGACAGCCAGTACCCCAAGGAAGCCGTGCCCAGGGCCTCAGAGCCCCTGGCCTGTACCCGGGGCCTCACCTGTATAGAAGCAGAGAAGCCAAGTGCCCAGCAGTGGGGCAAAGGTCTGGCCAGGCTTGGTCACCAGGGCAACCATGCCAAAGAGGAGTGCCGAGGCTGCCTGTCTGCGGTGATTGAGCACCAGATCCTCATCCACCAGATCAGTGACCACCAGTGTCAGCAGCTTACAGGTGCCTTCGGTGAAGACACGGTTACTGCCAGGGAGAGCAGAGGGGGCGCAGAGGTGTGACATCCACATGCAGCTCCCCACCACGAGTGCAACTGTACTGTAAAATGCTAACAAAAATATCTACAATTAAGAATGCAGGGGCAGGGTGTGGAGGTGTGGAGGCAGGGGTGGGCGGGCACACCTGGCAATGAAGACGCAGAGCAGGCCCTGGTGGTCTGGCCCAGCCACCAGCATGAGCAAGCTAAGGCCCAGCTTGAGCAGGAACAGCCCCCGCACCACCGCATAGACTCCCCAGCGCCGGCACAGGGGCAGGAAGTAGAGGTTGTTGAGATGAGGGGCAACATAGGAAATGCCTGGGAAAGGAGGAGGGCGCCATCTTGTCAGGGGCAATGCCGTAGCCTCAGTGTTAGAGCTACGAATCAGGCTTGCTGGCACACACCGGTCATCCCACCATTCAAAAGGCTGAGGCGGGAGGACCGCCATGAGTTCCAGGCCAGCCTGAACTCATAGTGAGACACTATCTCAAAAACACCCAGCAAAACAGCAGAGCTCCTGTTTGCAGCAACTTCACACGGACAGTTCCCTGGACTGCGTGCACTGACCTTTTGTTTAGTCTTCAAGCCCCAGGGTCCCAGAGGACTGGTCCCAGGCCCCAGCGGATAGAAAAATCTGAAGATTATCTCTTGGCTACTTATATAACCTAGTGCCACATAACTATTAGCTTCCTGGCAAGCACAAGGTCCTGACTTTGAACCCCGATATGGAAAATAAGAAAAAGGAAATAGCTGTTGTATCTAATTGTTAGGGAATAATGATAAGATCATGGGGGGCCAGTGCAGCGGCAATATTTTCCCAAATATTTTCCATGCGTAGTTGGTTGAATCTATGTACCTGAGGCCACGGAGAGGCACAGTTTCAAGCCTTACTTTACACATGAGAAGGCCCAGAGACTCACTGGGCAGCCCAGGCTCCAGCTAGGCACCTCAGGCCCAGACCCCTGGGCCCCGCAGCTCACTGCCACAGCTCCTGGCGTTTGGGTGGCACCATCACCAAGGGGACCAGCAGAAGGGGAGGCCTGCCCCACCCCAAGACTTAGGAAAGCAGCAAGGTGGGCATCACACCTGGTGCCCTTTGGCTGCCCGGGCATCAACTCACCCAACAGGAAGGAGCCAGCAGAGAGGGAGATGCGGTCCGACAGCAGGTGCTCCAGGAAGAGGGGGAAGAAGTTGCTGTTGAAGTGGCAGTGAAACACCTGCAAGCCACAGGGTGGTGGGGAGGGCCCGGGAGGGACACGGCCACCGAGGGCACCTGTCCTCTGTCCCCTGCCCAAAACGGGGTGGGCCAGAACACAGCCTCACGCCGCATTCCTGTTGCTCATCTACTTTTGTTAAAAGTTAGAAGACATGGTAAAACGGCAGTGAGAATGAGCTTTCCTTTGTTTCTGAGACACAGTCTCACTGGCCTTGCACTCACTATGTAGCCCAGCGTAACCTCAAACTTGAAGCAACCCTCCTGCCTCAGCCTCCCAAGGGCTGGGGTTAGAAGTGTAGCCAACATGTCCAGCTAAATTTTGCAATTTAATTGAAAATATCTTAGTAGGGCCAGGCATTTAGCTCATGTTTTTTTGAGATGATCTCACTCTGTAGCGCAGGCTAGCCTTGAACTCAGAACAATGATCCTCCTGCGTCAGCCTCCCAAGTGCTGGGATTACAGGCATGTACCACCACACATGGCTAGTAAGTATCATGAAATGGAAACAATTTATTTCTAAATTTGACTCACTCTATACCATGTGTCTTGGGTATGGCCCTTGTATTTTAAAAGCGTTGTCACAGAGGCCCCGTGGGGCAGCTCTCTCAGGCCTCCCTTTACAGGTGAAGATCAGCCTGTCCAGGAAACTAAAGCTCGCCTAAGACCGCTCAGTGGGTGAGGGTGTCACCAGCTGCTAGAGCTCAGGTCTCCCAATGTACCGACCCGGCTCCTGCCAACCCATCACCGAGCACCAGGCAGCCTGAGAAGCAGCTCCAGAGCAGCCCCCGGAGTGAGGCAGGACCCCTGAGGGGGGAGGCGCCCCGATACCTGCACCAGGTCCATGCCCACGAACCACAAGAAGTTCTGGTGGCGTGCCAGCTGCCGGAGGTACTGGCCCAGGGCGATGCCACTGGCTTCCTTGCCGCCGACAAGCAGCTGCTCTCTGTGCAGACACGGGGCACGGCAGAGTTAGGAACTGTCCGGGCCAGCTAGAGGCAGCCCCCCACCCGGGGCAGCCATTACCAGCCTGGGACCCAGCACCAAAGTCAGCCAGCCTGGAGAGGCGGGGCTGGCCACTCACCCGCCATCCCCCGCCAGGGCTGGGCACCCGGTGTCCCTGCTGGCCGCCTCAACCCGCCTCCTCAGCAGCCGTGTGGCTCCCACAAAACCCAGTGCAGAGCCAGCAGCCAGTGCCACGCAGAAGGTGCGGAAGGAAGAGAAGTTCTCCTTGTTCCAAAAGGCATAGGAGGCAAAGACAGAGAGGGAGCCGGCAGCGCTGAAGAGCGAGCAGTAGAAGTTGAGGTGGGTGCGGTCGTGGGCCGAGACGGCCAGGTCGGCCAGCAAGGCGTGGTGGTGCAGGTCCACGAGCGTCAGGAAGCCGTCGTAGAGGCACAGGCACAGCAGGAACTGCAGGCCGGCAGGGGCCCAGGGCACCCAGAAGGCCAGGAAAGACAGCGCCAGCAGGGGCCCGTGCCGGCCCAGGGCCTGCACCCGGGTCAGCACCACGGCCCGCGAGGAGAGGCCAGCGCCTGCCCTGCGGGGAGAGGGGGAGCTGGGAGAGGCCTTCCTGGGCTGGGCGGTCCCACTGCGCTGTGCAGATGGAGGACGTGGAGCCGGAGGACAGGGTTCGCTCCAGGGGCGCCCCAGGCCCCAGCCTCTGGGGACAGCTGAGCAGTGGGAATACCCACCCCCCCACACACTGGCCTGTCAGGGCTGATGGCCAAGGGCAGTGGGATGCCCTAGCAAGGAGGGCAAAGGAGAACAAAGCAAGCTGGGGCCGGCCAAGGCCGCTTCTCCCACCTGGATGGCCCCTGCCCGGGCCCCGGAAGGGACGGTCCCCACCTGACCCACACCCTGGCCCCCAGGCCCCCCGCCCCAGACACAGGCCGCCACGCTCCAGCTCCGCAGTATGGGGCTGCAGCAGTCACAGTGGCCCCACGACACAAACCGGGCCTGGGAGCTGAGGAACTGGCGGTCACTGAGCCAGCCGAACAGAGGGTCGTTGAGGCTGTTCCAGAGGAGAAACACAGTCTGCGGCAGAGGGAGACAGCGGGTGAGTCCAAGCGGCCCTGCCGGGGCTGTGCCCCCACCCCAGCCTCAAAGACGAGGGGGCCTGCCCGTGTCAGAGCTACGCTCTTCCCACCACTGTCCCTCCACGCCCCAGCCACCGGCCGATGGTGCGCAGGTGCACTCGGCCGGTTCTGCTGTGTGCGAACGTGCAGGACAGAGAGGGCACAGGGTGTCGGGTCTCATGTTCTCACGGGAGTCACCAACCTTTCTGCTGAGCCTTGGTGACAACCTGGCCAGCCCTGACCAAGTGGGACTCAGCACCAGCCACATGCCTGGCACCGTCCGTTCTTACCGGGGCAGCTGCACAGCACTGGCCCTACCTCTCCAACCCAGAAGGCCGTCTTGTTGATCTTGTACACAGAGACAAAGGTATCCACGTAGTAGAGAAGGAACACATTGTGCAGGATGGAGGTGAAGAGCGCCAGGGAGCCATAGACCACGGCCGTGGACAGGCCCCACAGCCAGGCCTGGGGCCATCCCAGCCCCATGGCACCCAGGCCCTCTCAGCCCCAGGAGCACCTAGGAGGGCTTGCAAACCCGGCCAGCCTTGCCATCCCGGCCCTAGGGGAGAAGGAGCAGTCAGAGGAGGGACTCGAGCCCGTGCGCTCCTCAGACCCTTCCCGCCCCACGTCTACTGGGAGACAGTCTGTACCTAAAGCAATGACAAAACCATCAGGCATGCGCAGCAGGAACAATGCTGAGCAGACGGTGCCGGTCTGGGCGTCACCGGAGGGCTGCCGGCCTACGGGACAGAAGCAGGTTTGGAGGGCATGTGTGGGCTGGCGCTCAGCAGCTCCTCGTACCCACGGCGCACACTGCAGCGGTCTAAGGTGGCAGCCATGGCTTGGTGTGCAGTGTACACGCAGCATGAGTGCCAGGAAGTAAGCCAAGCTCATTTCTCCCCCAGCTACCAGGAATCAAACTCAGGACCTTGCACGTTGGAGGCAGGCCCTGGGACACTGAGGTATATCCCCAGCTCTCCAAGCATTTTTTTTTTTTCTATGAAAGGGGAAGATTAAGTCTATTCTGCAAAAGGACATTAAGGACTGAAGGAGAAGGCGGGGGAGAAGGCAGGAGAGAAGGGAAGAACGTTATAAAAAAAATTAAGAAACATCATGTGTGTGTACCAACTCCCCAGGATGAATGCATCCTTACATTCTACAAACATGTACCAATAAAATAGATACTTCTTAAAAGGATTTAATCAGAAGAGGAAAGGAGGGAAGTGGACTTAAAAAGAGAAGCACATTATGTACACATATTAACTCCCAAACACAGCCATAAAATGCATGGACTGTAAACATTCCTGATCAATAAAAGTAAAAGATTCAGTGAGGTAGCTCACAAGAAGTGCTCAATAAATGGGTACTGATGGCATCATTATTATCTTCACGAAATCTCTGCACAGCCATTCAGGGCTGTAATCCCAGCACTTAGGAGGCTGAGGCAGGAAGAGTACAAGTTCAAGGCTCTATCTTGGGCTACACCATGAGTTCAAGACCATCCTGAACTACACAGCAGATCCTGTCCAAAAAAAAAACAACCAGTTTATAGCATTATTCTGATGTAATAGGCAAGTAACCCCAAGTTCAGAGATACTGAGTAATCTGGCCCATGTCAAATGACACAGAAAACCAAATTTGAAACCAAGCCTGCCTGAACACTAAAGTGTTGCTGGTGCCTGACCTCACAGTCGGGGTCCTGGCGCTGTGGGGACAGGAGATGGACAGCCCACCGCTGCCCGCACCCTGATCCCAGAGACTGCACCTCCAGGAACTAAGGCAGACAGATGTGCAGAAAGGTTCCCTCCGCAACGTCGCACCACCAGGCTGCACACAATGAGGCTCACCAAAAGCCTGGCTCAGCAGCACCATGCTCTCCAGAAGGGCCCAGCAGGGCTCAGACAACAAGGCTCAAAACCCACCATGTCGAAAGGGGCTCAGTGGGTGAGTCCTTGCCTGTGGGCGGAGGAAGAGGAAGAAAAGCAGGGAGAGGGAGGGCAGAGCAGGGGGACGGGGACAGGGACGGGGACGGAGAGCAGAGCACAGTGCCTCGCACACAGACTGACAGCTAAACCAACCAAGAGGAGACGCGAGCTGGATCCTTAATCCAGCGCCGCTTCCCAGCTGTAACCCGGGTAAGTCTCCCAGGGGCTCTGCTGCGCTGTCGGCTCCGCTGACTCAGGCAGCGCAGGACTGAGGTTCTGCTTTTTCACAAGCGCCAGGTGGCGCTGGCGTCACTGCACATGGCCACACTCAGGAGAGGCTGTGAAGTCTGTCTCTTTTTTTTTTTTCTGAGACAGGGTCTCACTCTGTAGTTCAGGCTGGCACTGAACTCAGCCTCGAATTTAGCAATCCTCCTGCCTCTGCCTCCTGAGTGCTGGGATTACAGGCGTGAGCCACCACACCCGGGATTACTGCTCTCTTCTTATGAATCAATCTCCCACGTGCCTATCTGATCCTGCAGAGAAGCCCAGAGGCTTCCTCGTCTCATATTCCCTGCTGTGAGCTGAATTAGGGCCCCAAAAGATACCAGGAAGTGTGAACTCTCAGCCCACGAACGTGACCATCTGTGGAAGCCACCCGTGAAGTCACCGGCGGGCACACTGAGTGGGGGCGCCCTGGTGAGCCGAGGGAAATGAGGACACAGCAAGACGGCCATGCAGATGGAGGCAGGAGTCGACGGGCTGCAGCTACAAGCCAAGGAGCAGCAGCCAGCCAGCACTAGAAGCAAACCCTCAGTACCAGTCCTCAGGGGCTCTGGGCCTTGGGACAGGACCCTCCTTAGTTACTGGCTGTAACTCAGGTCTCTCTCTGATCTTGCTAATTCCACAGCCTCTGTCAAAAGGGAGTGAAGCCCCCCAGTCTCACCCACATGCCCTTGACCTGCCCTTGTCACCCGAGGAGAAGCCCACATAAAGGTCTGCCTCACCCTCTACCACTGGCTCCCTAGATTCTCCCTGACGCAAGGATGACAGACCACTCCAGGGGAGCGAGGACATTGCCGTCAGCACGGTCTGCGTTCAAATCCCAAGTGCGTCTCCTACAAACCACGCAACCTCGGGTAAGTCACCAGGCACCGTGGGCCTGGGGCTCCCCGTCTGCAGGGTCATGTTCAGGAATCCCCGAGCACCTCGCCTGTCCCAGAGAAGATGCTCACATGCGGCCTGTCCATTCGATCGGGACAGGAGCAAGGGCACGGCCTGGCACTCGGGTCCCTTCCCCCAGTGGAGTCCGGGGTGCTCAGAGGGGCTTGGAGGACCAGAGACCTGGCCGATGAGTGGACACACCCTCCCTGCAGGCTGGCAGGTGGCAAACCTGCCTGTGGAGGAGCAGGGAGCCCGGGCCGCCACCCTCTCACCCTGGAGGAGAACAACGGGCTTGTCCACCTCAAGGCAGAGCAGCTAGGCACAGACCAGCTGCCACCCACTCCACTGCCCACCAGCCCCTGCAGGAGGACCTGTAGGAGGCCCTCCAGCCTGTTCCACCTTGGAACAGCCCCAGCTGGTGGCCCTGAGCCAGCCTTTCATCAAAGAAATCCAAAGCACAGTGCTCAGTGTGTAAGAGACTCTCGAGAAATAGTATTTTCTCTCATGTCTGAAATTTGGTTTCATAATTGGGGAGTAGAAGAGATGAGCTTATTTTGGCAGAGGTCACTGCTGAGGGGTCAACGGGCGACGTTCCAAGAGAACAGGTTTCACGGTCTCCGAAGATCAGACAGCTTCACAGCACACCCAGCAGCAGGCCACTCACGGCCGTGCTGGAAGAGCTGCGTCCTTCCCAGCCAGCCCCAAACGCTCTCAACGCTACCCCCGTGCTTTTGCTCGCGCTGTTGCTCCCTTCTGAGACAGCCCAGATGTGCGTGCGCACAAGCTCCAGGAGACGAGCCGGGGGGCCCTCACCTTCACATCTCTCTGCTATCCCTCCCACCCAGACTATGAGCGAAGAGACCTAGACTCTGAAGGTTAAGAGCCAAGATTAAAACGACACAGTGTGCTGCTGTGGTGGCACACACCTGTCAGCCCAGCACTCGGGAAGCTGAGGCAGGAGGACGTCTGTGAATTCAAAGTCAGCCCGGACTATAGAGCAAGCCCTGCCTCAGACCAGAAAGACAGCTGGGCACGGTGCACACCTGTAATCCTAGGGTTCAGGAGGCTGAGGCAAGGGGATCACCATGAGATTGAGGCCACCCTGGGCTAAAGACAGAGTTCAAGGCAGCTTGAACTATGTAACACGAACCTGTCTCAAAAAGAAAGAGTGAAACAGGAAAAAAAGAAAAACGGCTTTGACGAAAACGTCTGAGCATTTCTCACTGACTGCACTCCACTCCTCCTCCACAGTCGGGCCACATCCTGATCACCCGAGGCCCAGGGGAGCAGTCGCAGGCCTCCCGGGCGCCCAGGAGGGAGGCACTGTCCCCTCTCTCCGGCCCTCAGCTCCCGGGCGAGGCTCTAAAAGGCGCTCCTAACCTTCTCCAGCCCGCAGGCTCCGTGAGGGCAGGGGAAATCAAAGGGCTCCTTCCGAACACCTGTCTGTCACTGACTTGCACTCCGACCCCCCACTAGGCTCCTTCACTACGTAGGTGCTCAATTAATACCTGCTGGGTCCGACCGTAAAGGGGTCCTCAGCTGGCGGGGGTCCAAGGGAAAGGCCACGGAAGCTTGAAGAAAGAGCAGAAAGGAGCCACAGGTGTGCGAGAGTAACACTCCAGAAACAGTGTGGGCTGAGTGCTTGCTGACAGGGTGGTGGCGGGCAGACGGGGATTTTCTCGCGGGGACAGTGAGATCAGCCGGGAGAAGCGATAGCTGGGAAGAGCCTCTGGCAGCCCGGGACTCCCCCACTTTGTCCCTTCAGGCTCCTGAGAACCAGGACTGCAGCAGCCGCCTCTCCCTGCTGCCTGAACCACCCTGTGCGTTGTGTGCGTGGGAAGAAACCGAGAACCTCAGAACGGACCCCAGGACGGGGACCCAGGGGAGCGTAGGCCCCTGCTTCCTACCTCCTTCAGAAGGACTAAAGACCACAGAGGAAGTGTTGTGCAGAGGGGAGAGGCCACTGGGAGGAGTCCTGGTTCAGGTCTGAACATGACACTGACTGGCCCTGTTTCCACATCTTCGGAGCAGGAATAACAACTCAGCCAGGCACGATGACCCCCCGCCTATAATCCCAGCACTTGGGAGGCTGAGGCAGGAGGGTACACAGTGAATTCAAGACCAGCCTGGCCAGGTATAGATCCTGTCTCAAAGAAAAGAAAACTCCATTTCCTGCCTGCTCTCGGAGTGTTAAGCTAACAGAAGAGTCTCAGGTGTAACAAGCTATGAGGTGTGCTATTTTCCCAAGTGGCTGACTTCCGAATTGTTTGCTGTGTACGCCGTTTCACCTTCTGGAGCCTCTCTCTGCCCGTCCCCCCACAGGAGGGCCCAGCCCCAGTGACCCTCTCTCTCATCACCTCCCTGGACACTCCAGTGACCAGGGCCGGCCAGCAGCTTCACCAGGAAGCGCAGGCTCCCTCCGAGCCACTGAAGAGTTCCAGATCGGCCCAGAGCTCTTCACTCCACGGCCTGCGCCCGTCTACAGGTGCGACTCACCGGAGGAGCCAAACGCTAACAGCTTGGGCAGCGCCAGGCCTCACCTCACACCCCTAAAATCAAAAGGGGGCATCTGCTCCTCTCGGGCTTCCCGTGCTTCTACTGCGCCACCAGGGCTCACAGCCATCGTGTCAATGAACGGACTCCAGCCTGACCCTCGCTTCCGGGGGCCCGAGATCTGCAGGGAGCTGTCTGACTCTCCGCACCCCTCCCCTCTCCCCAAGGTGCCGCCTGGCAAGCACTCCACCTTGCTCCTGCAGCCGTTTCTTCCGTCCTGACCGCAGAACTGCCCCACAACCTCATCTTCTCCAGGATCCCCGCGCACACGGCTCCAGAGCAGAAGGCATCCCCGCCCCCGTGGGTTTGTCCTATTAGTCGGATCAGCCCCAGAACCGTCCCGGACTGCCCCCAGCCCAATTCGTGGGCCAGCCTCTCACCGCATTCCTGCCAGGCGAAGCCTAATTCCGCGGCTGCGGACAGCCAAGTGCTAGTCAGTGCGCCTGCGCACACACCACGCCGGGTTTCCCCGGCTTCCCCTCCTCCCCGCCCAGCGATTGGCTCCCGCGGGAGACCGCGCCTGAGGCATTCACCGCCATGTTTGTCTTGGGCCCGTGCCCCTACCCCGCCCCCCAAAAAACGCACGTTGGCCAATAGGACCAGAGGGCCCGGATTCCTGGGCCGCTCATCCCCTCTTTCACCTCCACGAAGGCTAAACGTCGCTCAGGTCACATCAACAAGTCTTTTCCTCCCCCCTGTCCTTGTCTAGGTCGTAGGACAAGAGACCTCGGCCCCTTTGTCAAGGTCTGTCTGGATGCGCAGCTGAGGCGGACGTGGCAGTGGTACGCCTGGGGGACGCCGTAGGGCTTGCCTGAGCCGACCACAGCAGCCAAGGCCGCCGAGGGGAGACAGAGGAGCAGGCTGTCCGCCTGCAGCCACAGTCATGAAGCCCACGCTGCTGGCGCTAACGATAGCCATGGTACCGCTGGGTGCGGTGACGCTGCCCGCCTTCCAGCACTCAGAGGCCGAGGCGCGAGCATCTCGAGCTGCTCGCCAGCCTGGGCTACAGAGCGCATTCAAGGCCAGGCTGGACTGCATAGCGAGACCCTCTCTCAACACAGTACTAATCATAGTCATAGTACAATAGGAGGAGAGCTGAGCGCTTGTGACATGCCCTGGACTGCATAAAAATATGCTACAGGACTCTTCCCATTGAGCCCTCACGTTACCCTTGGGAAGCAGACGCTCTGATCCCCACTTTACAGATGAGGAAACTGAGGTTCAGAGATTCAGTGCCTCACACAGCAAGAAACAAGAACCTTCCCTCTCCTTACCCTTGCCCTAAACCAAGTTTGTGCAGCTCAGTCCACCCCCACGGGGCTGGTCAGCTTGGCCAGGTCTCAGAGCAATCGAACAGCTGCAATCGCCAAGGCGTGCGAATTCCCCCGCCCTTCCATCTCTTAGGGAGTAGCTTGTCTTTCACAGCAAACCCTGAGTCTTTCCCTACCCCCCTCCTCCCGGCACAGAGGAGAAAGTGGAAGGGCGGAAGAGCGACCCCCAGGGTGTGCTCCTTGACAAAGACACTGGGCCGTCCCGGTTGAACTTCATGGCACACAATTACCCTCCGAGGCCACTGCCAACTTAACCAGGCACTCCTTTATGTAGCACCAGGCTGGACCTGTGATATCTCCGCTTTCTCTTGTGATTACCAACCACAGCTAACTGGGAAGGGACCCGGGGTGCTGCCGGAGTCCCCAGGCCCGGGACAGACACAGATCCTCTCTATCCTGGGACCTTCTCCTCCTTTGACTTCCAGCATCTCTGATGGTCTGGCCCCCATCATGCCCGCCCCCCAGCAGCCCTCCCTCACCCTCTCACTGGGGGCATTTCCCCAGGTCTTCTGGAGGGGCGCGCTCCAGTCTGCATCTTCAGCAATGCTCTCTACTATATAGTTTGGCTGCGTCCCCTAGAAGTTATTGAGCTGGAAATAATCCCCCAATTCATGCGATAATGGTGTGGAGGTAGGCGTTTAGGGGGGCGATTAGCATCGCCTCAATTACCCAGCAGGGAGCCAAGCCTGAACTGAGTCCATCCAACCCCTCTCGGCTCTCCGGCCAGGCCTCGTCAGGGTGGGGGCCAAGCGAACCCGCCCCCACAAGTCTCTCTTCTTCCTTTGCCCGTCAGTTTTCCTGGCTATGTGAACCTCCTCTGCGCCTGTCCAATCGTTTCCCCTATTTTGACCTCCTGTGAGCTTCTGATCACAAAGTCGTCCATCAAAAACCCCTCCAAGTGCCGAGGACACAAGGCCCCGGGCGTGGTGACTCACTCCTGTAGTCCCAGCAGTCGGGGGGCAGAGGCAGCAGGATCGCTGAGTTCAGAACCTGCCTGAACTACAAAGTGAGGCCCTATCTCAAAAAAGATTAAAAAAAAACCCCTCCGAGCTCTTTGGCATGGCACCTGGAGGCGATTGAGACGAAGCTGCCAGGAATATGAACATGAATGTCGTAGGTTCTGAGAGAAGCACGTGGCCTCAGATACTGCTGCTGACGTTCTCAGTGAAGCATAAAAGGGTTATGTGGTCCAAGTGAATGGGAAGGACAAACGAGGGTTCCACCGAAGCGGGGCGCTTGACTCCTGACAGTGTGTGCTTTCTGCTAGGAAAGGAGTGTTCCTGCTACAGACCGAGGAGAAGCAGAGAGAGGAAAGTGCGAATCTGTTGGGGGTTGCACTGTGGGAGCCAAGCTGAGGTCCTCAACTTGGTTGCTGTCAAATAAGGAGAGAAGGCTATTCCTGGAAGGCTGGTACTACTGTGACTTCCTCTCTGGGGCCCCAAAGAAAAAGCAGAATCCACATACTTTTCAGTCTCTTCCAGGAAGATGATTGGTCCAGGGATGTAGTTCAGTGGTGCCACAGCCTGCTGGCAAATGCAAGGTCCTGAGTTCAACCCCCAGTTCTGCCACACAAAAAAAAAGAGTAAAGAAGATAATGTCTGGCTGGGGATGTAGCTCAGTGGTTATGGTGTCTGCCTGGCAAGTGCAGGGTCCAGAGTTCGATCCCCAGTAATCACATACCACAATGCTGGGCGTGGTGTCTCACACCTATAATCCCAGAATTTGGGAGGCAGAGGCAGGAGGACTGCTGTAAATTCAGGGGCAGCCTGGGCTACAAAGCGAGATCCTGTCTCCAAAAAAAGAAGGAGGAGGAGGAGAAGGAGGAAGAGGAGATAATCTTCCCCAGTGTGCTGTCAGCCTTAAGCAAGGGAAGTGAGAAACCCAGGACACAACACCAAGATCCAGTGTCGTGTCTGCTCCACTGTACTGCACGGAAGAAACACGTACTAAGAAAAACAAGAGGTTGGGCTGGGGATATAGCTCAGTGGTTCCGGCGCCTGTCTCA
>PVIR01006923.1:22058-63556 GCA_004026965.1 Petromus typicus
ACAATACTGGGTGTGGAGACTCACCCCAGCGGCAACCAATACCACATACCAGTGCCGGGCGTGGTGGCTCACGCCTGTCATCCCAGCACTCGGGAGGCAGAGGCAGGAGGATTGCTGTGATGTGAGTTGGAGGCTGAGCTCAGGGCCAGCCTGAACCACAAAGTGAGACCCTGTCTCAAAAAACCTTAAAAAAAAAAAAAAAAGAAAAACAAGAGGCTGCAGAATACACTACATTTCCAGCAAGAGAATGAGGGAAGCCAAAGAACAGATTAGCCTGTCCTCAGAGCTTCTACTTCCAAGTCTGTTAGTGGAGTCAGAGTGAATCGATACTGAGGGACTCAGGGCTTGGTCCTACGAGGCCCCTCACCTTCCCAGGTGTACCTGAATTTGCACTCACTTTCCCCCTCCTACCTTTCCCCCTGTTCTGGGCATTGAACCCAGAAGCACTCTACCACTACGGAACAGCTACAGCTTTTTGTTTTAATGAGACAGGATTTCACTCAGTGGCCCAGGCTGGCCTCAAAAGTGTGATCCTCCTGCCTCAGCCTCCCAAGTAGCTGGGGTTACACACCTGCACTCCACATCCAGGTGAGAGTTTGATTTTGCGCGGCCACACCCCCACCCAGGTGTGATGAGATTCCCTCTGGGGGTGTGGGATTCAGTACTGTGGGAAGTCTTTCCATCTAGGCAGGTGACGTCAATCTGTGGAAAGCCTCGGGCACTCCTCAGGTGCCAAGATTTTAGAGGAGAGACAAAATTACAGACAGAGTGGGGTGGGTCATTAGTCTCCTATTGGTGCTGTTAACATTGCTAAATGCTTAAATACAAATCACTTACCTTAGAGTTCTGCAAGTGTGAAGACTGAAAGGGATCTCAATGGCTAAAATCAAGGTGCCAGCCAGATCGTGCCGCTCTCTGGCGGGTGGAAGTGGCCCCAGCGTCCTGCCCTTTGCAGCTCCAGGGCTGGACACTGCTGGCTCAGCCGGCCCTTCTACCTTCAGACCCACGCCGGCCGGCCATGCCCTGCACCCTGGTTCTCCTTGGATGCTGCTGCCGCCTTGTCCACATTTTATAGCCCCATGCAGTCAGTCCGGGCTCACCAGAACAGTTCTTCTGTTTGCTTGGCTCTATTTCGGTGATACTGGGAATTGAACCCAAGGCCTCCGCACTGAGCTCCATCCCCAGCCCTTTCTGTTTCATTTTGAGGCAGGTCTTGATAAGGCTGGGCTCAAGCTGTGATGCTCTTGCCTCAGCCGTTCTGAGTGCTCAGGGCCCCAAGCACGCGCTGCCCTGCTTGATTTATCTCCCTCTTCATCTCTCACCCTCTCCAGGACTGCGAATTGAACCTAGGGCTTTCTAAGTGTTTGTTTTGCTTTAAGTTTTGAGACAGCAACCTTAATACCACCTGCAGCCTTTTTCTCACTTTGCATGTAACATAACTAAGTGCATTTCCCAGGGTGAGATTCACCCACGTGGGGTGGATTCTGCCTATTACCAACACGGAAGAGTCCTCAACGGAGGAGGCTGTGTGTCCAGGAACTATTGGGAGGGCTGGGATTACAAAGGAGCATCACGCGTGGCAGGGACTATTACTTAATGTGGACAGAAGGTGAGCTGCAGGGTAGAGGGTGCTCGGTAGATTCCAAATGAAACTCGAGGGCAGGAAATGTAGCTCAGGAGAGCAATTACGGAGCATGTGCGAGGCCTGTGTTTGCAGCTGCCCTCAGCTCTGCGGAAGCACACACCCAAAACCTCTAGCCCCCTCCAGTCAGGGCCTGAACTAAGCGCTCTCCTTACTAGGCCACTGCTCCAGACCAGACGTGGAGAGCAGCTCCACCGGACCGACACGACATCCCTGGGCAAGTGTGGGAGGGCAGCTGGCTTCTGAAGAATGGCAAGAAGCGGTGACGTCGCTGGAACGGGGCGGGGTGGTGGTGTCAAGCAGTGCCAGCGCAGCAGCCCTGCAGCTGGGAGAGGGTACCAGCTGGGAGAGGGTACCAGTCTTAATCTGCAGTGACGATCCACCGGCTCACCCCCCTGCTTGGGACATCCTATCTTCGCTCCTGTGGCCTCCGGGCTCTGGCATCACACATACTGTGTTTCAACCCTGTTCCCCCTGGTGGGCTGTAAAGTGACCCTAATCTCTGGGCCTCGTGCCCCTCAGCTATGAAATGGGAATGACATTTCGAGATGACATTTCAGGTAACATTCTAGTGTGAAGGCAGCCCCGGGCAGACTGGCCCCAAGACAGCACGCGTCTCAAGACAGATGTGCGGGGCCTGGGAGTTAGCTCAGTGGTTCCGGCGCCTGTCTTGCAAGCGCAAGGGCCCGGGTTCAATTCCCCGGTAACCACATAACAATACTGGGTGTGGAGACTCAACCCAGCAGCAACCAGTACCACATACCACAGTGCCGGGCGTGGTGGCTCACGCCTGTAATCCCAGCACTCGGGAGGCAGAGGCAGGAGGATTGCTATGATGTGAGTCGGAGGCTGAGCTCAGGGCCAGCCTGAACTACAAAGCGAGACCCTGTCTCAAAAAACCTAAAAAAAAAAAGACAGATGTGCGGTTGAACTTGCCCTTACCACGTGCCCGCTGTTTGGGCAAGTTAAACTTCATAAGCCCGGCACTCAATACCACCCGCAGCCTTATTCTCCCTTTGCAGGTAACATAACTTACCGATTCCCAGGGTGAGAGTTACAGACTTTGTTATGTAAGCGGGATATTAGTGCAGCATTCCTAGGATATAAACTTGCAATTAGATGTTCATAAGGACCTTGATCAGTGCCCCCGTGCAGGAGTCTGCTCGAATCCTGGGGTAACACAAGCCCGCTGGAGGGGCTGTGGGCTCGGTGAGTGGCTGGAACTGGGGCCACTCTTCGGGCTGTCCCGTGGAGAGCACGCCGAGCTCAGCCCACCGCCTCTATCCTGGGCGCTACGACCCTGTGTTCACCCAGGTGTGTGAGGCGGGCCGCAGGCCAGCTCGAGCTGTTTCCCTTTGCCTGGTAACGCGGGGGTGGGGCTGCACAGGCCACGGGGGGGAGACGCGCAGCTGAAGAGCGGCTGGGAGAGGCGATCTTCGACCCTTTCGGCTCCCCTAGATGCTGACACCTATCCCACCGGGCTGACGGAGACAGTGAGTGGGGACTGCCAGGGAGGGCGTGTCAGGGCTGAGGACCGAAAAGTCCACAAGTCCTCCGGGTGCGGGCAGCCTGGGGCTCGGCCTGGCCCGAGACCTGCAGACAGGTGGCGGGCAGCTGAGTCCTCCAGAGCCACTCCCTCCTCCACAGGTCCGGAGCTGGAGGCCGGGACCATGTTCCCTTACATCCTCCTGCCGAGTGCGGGGGGCTGCCGGCCCGCGCCGCAGCCCGTCGTCTACACCTTCCTGCCCGGCGCGCCGCTGCTGCCGCCCATCGGGGCCCACGACTTCTGCAGCCGGCTGGCCGTCCCTCGCGAGCTTCACTGCTTCCACGCAGCGCGCGCGCCCCCCTGGTGCCCGTCGCCGCAGCTCCCCGTCGCCGGAGACCGGCGCCGGGGACGAGCCGCGGCCGCCGCCGAGAGCGCAGCGCCGCGGCCCGAGAGCGCAGCGCCGTGGCCCGAGGGCGCCAGCCTGCACGCCGAGCTGCGCTGGGGCCGCGTGGAGCGCGCACGCGGGGCCCTGCGGCTGCCCGAGCCCGTGCGCCGCGCGCTGCGGCGCGCCTACGGCACCTACCCGCGCACCGCCGTGCGCGTCACCCGCCGCGGGCCCGACTTCCTGCTGCAGGCGGCGCCGCGCGCGGGCGAGCCCGAGTACCGCGTGCACAGGCGCGGGGCGCCCCTCCCGGCCGGCGGCGCCGGGCCCCGCGGCCGCTCCCAGAGGCACTAAGGGCCGAGCCGACGCGCCGCGGGGCCGCGCGCTGGGGAAGGGGACGAGCGAGCGCGGTCTCCTGGGTGGCCTGGCCCTCCTCCCCGGCCCGGCGCGCGGCTGCTCGACTCCATTTCCGCTCCCCCTCCTCACCTTTCCCTAAGGAGCCTACCAGGCCCTGAGCCCCAGTTTTCGCTTCCTTTTTTTTTTTTTTTAACCAGAGTATCCCCTACCCCCCCAAGCCCCGCTAGCGACCACAACAGGCTGCTTGTAAAGAAAGACAAATAAATGAGTGAAGTTGAGTGTAAGCTGCAAGATCGCGTACTGTTTGGAAGTCCTGCAGAAGTTTTACCACCTTTGAAATGAGAACCGTACACATGTGTAAAGAAGTGTGATGTGTGTGCATACACGCGTGCCTGTGAAGTTACCATGGGCCCCTGGAGAAAGTGACACCCAGGTTCCGGGTTTCAGCGGTCTCCACTGCCGGCCTTGGAGGCCGGCCCACACCCCTAGGGCGCATGCTCCACTGTTGTCTATGCAGTATCATCTAGCCATATCTTTGAGCCTCAGTTGCTTCAACTGTAAAACATGGATAAAACTAACTTGCCCTACTGAAAATCAACATGAATGTGTGCATATGGTGTGCGTTTTTCGTGTTTTTGGCAGGGTCTTGCCACACACTTCAGGCTGGCCTTGAGCTCATCCTGTAATCCAGGGAACTAGAAGCCATCCTCCTGCCTCAGCTTCCTGAGTGCTAAGATGACAGACATGAACTACCACCACTAGCCAGTGTTTCTCTTGTCTCCCAATTCTTGCTAGCAGTCTTCATTCCCCGTATGTTACCAGGGATTGAGCCCATGGAATCACATGTGCTGTACTAGCACCTTACCACTAAGCTGCGTCACCAGTCCTTTGAGTTTGAGTCCGAGACAGGTTCTGACCACATTGCCCAGGTTAGGCTGGAACTTGTAACTCTGCTGCCTCAGCTTCCCAAATAGTTGGAGATTATGGGTATGTGTAACCATGTCTGGTGATATTTATTTATTGATACTGTTTAGACAGTAAACATGCTTCAACCAATCCGTGACTGAACCCAGTGTCAGTACTGAGCTGCATCCGTGGACCTTTTTATTTTTAAACAGAGTTTCACTAATTTGCTAAATTGCCCTGGCTGGCCTCAGGCTCTTGGGCCTCCTGCCGCCCAGAATTCTGAGGTTGCCGATGTGTGCCGTCATACCCGGGTCCAGGTCAGTTGTATGCCCCTAAGTACCGTGAATTCTGTGCCTCTTAAACCTAATGTACTGTCTGCAAAGTCTGTAAAAAGCTTCCCGTTTTTCTGGTGTCAGCTTGTTCTCAGGAGAATTGGAATCACCCTCAAGGTGTGTTTAGATGTCTCAACCTTGAGGCGCTGGATGCCTGCTTAACTATATCCTTGTACAAACCACAACTCAGTGACCTATAGGCCGAGAGCCAGCTTAATCTTTTGCTTAAACACAGCCTGTGTAACTTCTACTTTCTGCCAGCTGTAACCGACCCCCAGCTGGCCAGTCAGTAGAAGGTACTGTGGAATATGTGGGGCATGTCTAAACATGTGAAGCGTGCCGGAGCACCCGACTCCATCATCCCTCCGTATCTGAACAGCGTGACTACCCTGCTCTCCCACAGAGCTGGGCCGCTCTGGAAGGACTTGTCTCCAAAGACTGGTCATTACCAGTAATAAATTTGTTGTTTTACCCAACGCTCCTGTTTCTGATTGACCATTTTGATCAGTCTCATTGATTTGCTATGACATCCCCACCCTCCACACAGGGCATCGAATTTAGAGCCTTTCACTTGCCAAGCAAGCACCACACCACTCAACTATATCCCGGCCCTTTTTTCTTTTGAAAAATCTTTACCTCCTTCTTTTTGTTATTTATTTAAGAGAGTCTCACTATGTGACTCAGCCCCAAACTCACATAGTCTCACTTCAACCTCCTGAGTGCTGAGGTTGCAGTCATGTACACACACCCAGCCTGTCCCATTTGTGAGGTCTGCGATTTTCTAGAATTTCTGGGAGGGGGCACATATCCAGTTTTAATGTGGTTTAGCTGGATGACCAGATCTGATATCTGGGCTGGAAAAATGTAGCCCCTTGTGGAACTGGTTTTACTCAACAGCCATTTTTAGCTGACCTAGGTATACGGGTGTATTTCTAAAGGTAACAGTCCGATTGGACATTGCTATATTTATGAGTTTCACAGAGTTCTCTCAAACCTCAGAGGTGGGACACACATACACACATATATATATTTTGAGACATGGTCTCCCATGTAGTTCATCCTGGCCTTGAACTCAGCGATCCTCCTGTCTCAGCCTCTCACATACTGATAGTACTAATGTGCACCACCACTCCCAGCTGGGAATAAGTGATAAATGGTTTGCTTTTATCTTTTAAGCACCAAGGACTTCATACCTGATCCTATGTTTCTCTTTGCCCTGGTTCCCAGGGAGCTCAGAGTCGAGTTTGCTTTATTAAGCATCCTGAACTTTGTTATGCCTATTTTTATCTTATTTTCCTTTCCTTTGTCAAACAATCGTTAAAACACAAGAAGATGAACTGGGGACGTAGTTAAGTGGTGCAGTGTCTGTCTAGCATGCACAAGGCCCTCGCCCAACACAATACCCACACAAAGGAGGCAAGGTACGACAAGTCTGCCAAATTATCCTGGGGAAATACGTCAGAGACTGCAATGCATACAGTAGTACACACCTGCAATCCCAATACTCTGAGGCTGAGGCAGGAGCGCCTCTCCCCAGTGTGGGCAGATTACCAAGACCCTGGGTCTGGTCAACAGTAATACCACCCCCACCCCCACCCCGTGAAGGAGGTAGTTCTTTTTTTCTTTTTTTTTTAGGTTTTTTGAGACAGGGTCTCACTTTTGTGGTTCAGGCTGGCCCTGAGCTCAGCCTCAAACTCACATCATAGCAATCCAAGGAGGTAGTTCTTGAGGGAAGAATGGGAAAAAGCGGGCCGGGGAGTTAGCTCAGTGGTTCTGGTGCCTGTCTTGCAAGCGCAAGGACCCGGGTTCAATTCCTCGGTAACCACATACAATACTGGGTGTGGAGACTCACCCCAGCAGCAACCAGTACCACATACCACAGTGCCGGGCGTGGTGGCTCACGCCTGTAATCCCAGCACTCGGGAGGCAGAGGCAGGAGGATTGCTGCGATATGAGTCTGAGGCTGAGCTCTGGGCCAGCCTGAACCACAAAAGCGAGACCCTGTCTCAAAAAACCTAAAAAAAAAAAAAAGAAGAATGGGAAAAAGCTCACCACGAAAAAGGAAGGGCTCTGGGGAAAGGGCAGCCAGGCAGGAGGTTGTGAGTACAAAAGGCTATATTGTGGGCACAGTGCAATGGACAGGAGGAGGGAGGGCGCCTGGAGGCCTGAGCTCCTGGGGTCTCTGTACCTCCTTCCCCGGGGGACTGGCCAAAGTTCAAAGTGGCTCTCACCTGGCTCCCCCTCATTAACTCCAGCAGCGCCAGGCTGGCAGCAACAGCTGGTATTTTATGTGAGAGGCGACGCCAATTATGTCCTTCTTTGCTGGCCCTCCGCAGCAGCCAACACCCTTTCTGAATCCAGAGGGCCCTGTGTGTGTGCGTGTGTGTGCGTGTGAGGTGAGGGACGTGGACAGAACAGTGAGCAATGATCCCTTTCTCCATATCCTGGTACTGCCTCAGTCCCTAGAAGTGGAACTTTCTCCTTGGACTGTGAGTTTGGGTCCTTTGGTCCCTACAAGGAAACTAGGACTGAAAATGGCTCATCACTGCTAACTAGAGTGGACCAGTGTTCTCTTGGGACGGATTTGGGGTTCCCCACAGGGCAGCCTCAGAAAGCTGAGGCTGCAGGAACTAACAGGGGAAGTCGAGGCCTTGCCTGATCCTGGTGTACAGCCCTCCAGACCTACGCTAGGAAGTGAGGGCACCGGTGTGGTGTGGTCTGAAGGCCATCCTGGACCTGGCACACATCAGTGTCCCAACACCATGTAACCCACTCTAACTGTGTTCTTTTTTTTTTTTTTTTTTTTTTGGTGGTACTGAAGATCGAACTCATGACTTTGTGCTTACAGGGCAGGCAGCGGTGGCCATCCTAATCTTTTTTTTTTTTTTTTTTTTGAGACAGGGTCTCATTTTGTAGTCCAGGCTGGCCCTGAGCTCAGCCTCAAACTCACATCACAGCAATCCTCCTGCTTCTGCCTCCTGAGTGCTGGGATTACAGGTGTGAGCCACCACGCCCGGCACTGTGGTATGTGGTACTGGTTGCTGCTGGGGTGAGTCTCCACGCCTAGTATTGTAGGTGGTTACCGGGGAAATTGAACCTGGGCCCTTGCGCTTGCAACACAGGCGCAGGAACGGCTGAGCTAAATCCCTGGCCAGAGAGTTTGAAGCCAGCCTGGGTCTACTTAGTGGGTTCAAGGCCAGCTTGAACTGCAAAGCGAGACCCTAGATCCAAATAAATAAATAAACAAATCGATAGATAAATAAATCAGTTGGCTGAGTGACAGGGTTTAAAACTGGACTGACCCACGAAGCAGGAGAGAGCTGGAATGTGGGAGAAGAACGCAGGATCTTGCAGGAGGGGTCACTAGGTTAAGAGAGCCACTGGGTCTGTGAAGGGTGGAACAGGTATGGAGGAACAAAATGTGGTTTCACGGCAGATATCCTAAAGGTGGAGGGCATAAGGCAGACAGGAATGTCCTAAGGAGTAGCTGAAAGGCTCTGCGCCTCTGACAGCAAAAAGAAATGAAGCGGAGTAGGTCGGCAGAGCAAGTCTAGCCACAGGCAAGACCTTGTCGACTTCTCCCCGCCCGCAGCAAAAATGGCCGCTATGGGATCCGGTCCAAAGCCCCGGGACGCTAGAGAACGGCAACAGAAGCTCCACCCTGTTCCGGGCAATTTTTCCCTTCTCAAAAATGGCCACGGTAGCGTCACTAGGAGGGAGCCGCTCTGGGCCCCGCCATTGATCTCGTTGGTTGGGCTGGGGTGTTATGAGAGCTTCCCTGCACGGGACGAATCGCCGGCTGCGCCCGACGGAGCAGGTGATTTTCCCTCTAGCCCCCGGCCTAGGGCTGGGAGTGTTGCGGCTCCGGGGTATCCGTCCTGTGTGTACCCTTATCTGACTCTCGCCGTGGTCTGTATCTAGGCACATCTCTGCTCAGGTCTGTCCCCTTGAGCCCCTTGCCTGCATCCCTTGCCCTCGGGCCGACATTCTGGACGCCTACGGGTGCCCGCGGCGGGCTTAGGCAGCGCGCGCTTCCAGGCCTACTTCCACCTCCCGCTCTGAGGCTCCCGCTGGACTTCGGGTGGCTCCTCCTGCTCCCCTCGTTGTCCTTGGCATCCTGAGGCCGGTCTCGAGAGTTAGGGGAGCGGTATCTTACGAGGACCTCGTTATGGATCTAGGACCCGGGAGCAGGGAGGAGCAGTGCAGACCTCAGTGCTACGCCCCTTCGCCTCCCGCACTTCCCCAGGAGCCTGCCACCCCAGGGGAGCAGCGCGCCCAGAGGAGCTCTGCCGCTCTCAGCGTCTTCCGGCAGTGAGGACAGGGTAAGCTGGCTGCAGAGGGAAATCGAGTCTTGCAGAATGGGGTTTGGAGCGATGTTCTGAGCACGGAGAATGGTATGAGAGGGCTGTTAGTAGGCAGGTGCCTGGCAGCGGGACCAGCATGCAGACCTGGGCTGTACCATCAGCGCCTTCAGCCGAGCTGTGGTGGCTTACTGCAGGCAGACTGCTCGGGTGTGATTTGGCTTGCTCTGTGACCTTGGGCAAATTACTTAACCTACCAATTTCCTTTCAGGTAAAATGGGGTTATTGTGTGAGATTTAGGTAGCTTAATGGGGGTCAAATGCTTTGAACCGTGTTTGGTGAACAATAATGACAGGATGATGGTCACACTTCATAGGCTTCACAGGCATCAGGAAGTGAGTGATCCCTAATGTGGGGCTCCCCAAAAGTAACGATGTTCTGTGGGCTATACCTGGGATTTGAACACTCACAGAATCATATCTTGTTTGGGCGGAGCCTTGCTGTTCAGTTGCATCTTAGGAAACCAGTTTAGTAGTCCAGGTCTTCCCCAAGTCAGCGAAGTCGGGGAGAGAAGCATGAGGGGCTGGGAGCAAGAAGGACCTGTGCAGGAGGCTGAGAGAGGGTGTGGAGGTGGGGAAGGGACAGACAGAAGACGTGGGGAGCTTGGAGCATGCCCAGTCCACGAACAGGGCAAAGGAGGATGGTCACTTAGGACAGACTGGCAGAAAAGCTAAGGGTATACTCTTTGGGGACAATGAGGGGTTTCCCAGTAATAATTCTCCAGCCCCCAGACCTCAGTAAGCAACTCAGAGGCATTGAGGCAGGTGTGGTGGCACATTTCTGTAATCCCAGTTACTCAGAAGGCTGAGGCAGGAGGATTGTGAGTTTGAAGACAGTCTGGGCAATTTAGCAAGACCCTGTTTCAAAATAAATAAGTGGTGTGGTGGCTCATTCCTGTAATCGCAGCTCGAGAGGCAGAGGCAGGAGGATCGCTTTGAGTTCAAGGCCAGTGAGGCTACAGTGAGTGCAGGGCCCACCTGAACTACAAAGCAAGACCCTGTCTCAGAAAACAAAAAACACTGCAAAATAAAAAAGGATGGGGGTGTAGCGCAGTGTTCTTGGTTTGATTCCAGAACTGAACAAACAAAACAACAAAAAATCCAGACGTTAGATACGCCGGGAGAAGCTTCTCCAGAAAGTGTGCTTTACTGCAGCAACCATGGGTCTTTATCCCTCAGAGTTGCCAAAGTACTGACAGCAGCCGGGTGTGGGGTTAATCCCAGCACATGGAGGCTGAGACAGAAGGATTGCAGCAAATGTGAGGCCAGCCAGGGCTCTACAGGAAGACCTGGCCTAAAAAAAAAAAAAGGCAAAGTGAGTCCTTTGGTCTCTCAGCAGTTCTGATACTGGGCTTCTGTGGTCAGATAGTCCTGACCCAGGCCGCTCGGAGGCCCTGGCATCCCGAAGCCCAGCCCCAGAATGGTGCGTAGAACAGACCCTGATTTGGGTGAGCTGGCTTACTACAGCCCCCCCCGACTTGTGCTGGAACCCAGGCCCATGTCTGACCGCTGAGGTTCTCAGCCTGGGCCCAGCTCTGGACCACACAGTCAGCCTGTGACAGAGCGTCACGCTCTTCATCGGTGAGGCGAGAGCGAGGGCCGGCTTGTGGGGATGCTGCATGTGCACTGTTTGAATAGGCCAGGTGTATAGTTCCACCTTCACGAGACAACTGGAAGAGGCATTAAACACTGTCCAAATAATTCACTAATTATAGCTGTGAAAGCTCCTGCTAAGTAAAAAATAGAGCAGTCTGCGTGGGCTGTGAGCGTTAAAATGGTTGTAACTGGGCCACTTCCAGAAGTTCGAAGGCCTAAATGTTGGTGAATTGAAAGCCAGCCAGGTGGAGGACAGGGATCCCCTGAAGGCATGGTGTATGCTGGGCGGGGCAGAGCCCTGCCAAGGACCCTGAAAAGGCTCCAGACTTGTCCAGAGTCCTGGGAACTGAGCATGGGGTCCACATCTGAAATTCCAGCACTCCGCGAAGCTGAAGCAGATTTGCACGTTGGAGCCTAACCTGAGCAACTTGGCAATTTAATGAATTCATGGTTAGCCTGAACTACATAGCAAGACCCTGTCTCACAGCAAAAGCAAAACAAAAACAAACCACAAAAGATGGGAGGATGGCTCTGAAGGAGTCAAAAATAGAGTATCACGGCTCGGGGATTTGGCTCAGTGGTTCCGGCGCCTGTCTTGCAAGTGCAAGGACCCAGGTTCGATCCCCAGTAACCACATACAATACTGGGCGTGGAGACTCACCCCAGCAGCAACCAGTACCACATCCCACAGTGCCGGGCGTGGTGGCTCACGCCTGTAATCCTAGCACTCGGGAGGCAGAGGCAGGAGGATTGCTGTGATGTGAGTCTGAGGCTGAGCTCAGGGCCAGCCTGAACTACAAAGCAAGACCGTCTCAAAAAAAAAAAAAAAAATAGAGTATTGCTTTGGGACATGGCCATTGTTGGGTCCCTGTTAGACATTCACATGGCAGTGTCTGGGAGGTAGAGGTTCAAGTTTTTTGCTCAGAGTTAAGAGACAGATTGGCCATTTGGATAGGGCTGGGGATTTAGCTCAGTGGTTCCAACGTCTGCCTTGAAAGCTCAAGGTCCCAAGTTGGATCACAGTAACCACATACAGCAGTTCCGGGCGTGGTGACTCACCGCCCACCAGCATCAGTACCACACACCACAATGCTGGGCTGTAATCCCAGCACTCAGGAAGCAGAGGCAGGAGGATTGCTATGAGTTCGAGGCTCACCTGGGCCACATAGTGAGCTCAGGCTGAACTACAAAAGCCAGATCCTGTCCCCACCCCCCCCAAAAAAAGATCGGACATTTGGGAATTGGTGACTTAGAGTGAGTGACGGGATGTGGAGCCAGCTAAGGTTGTGGGGGGTTTTTGTTTTGTTTTTTTGAAACAGGGTCTCGCTTTGTAGTTTGAGCTGGCCCTGAGCTCAGCCTCCAACTCACATCACAGCAATCCTCCTGCCTCTGCCTCCCGAGGGCTGGGATTACAGGCGTGAGCCACCATGCCCGGCACTGTGGTATGTGGTACTGGTTGCTGCTGGGGTGAGTCTCCACACCCAGTATTGTTATGTGGTTGTGGAGGAATCAAACCCGGGTCCTTGTGCTTGCAAGACAGGCACCGGAAACACTGAACTAACTCCCCAGCCCCAGTTTTGTTTTGTTTTTGAGACAAGTTCTCACTAACTATCACTAGATAGTTCAGGTTGGCCTTGAACTTGTAGCCTAGGTTGGCCTGGAACTTGCAGCAACCTTCCTGCCTCAGCCTCCCAAGGACTGGGCTCACAAGTGTGTGCCACCGTACCTGGCTTCCAACTGAGATCTTGTAGAACAAGAGGACTGAGAATGAGGAGAAAGTCGGGAGACAGGGTCTTGCTATGTAGTTCAGGCTACCCATGGGTCACTAAATTGTTAAGATGCTCAGGCTAGGCTCCAACATGCAGTCCTGCTTCAGACCAGAGAGGTCGAGGAAATCTGGACAGTGTGGACTCAGAAGCCATTGCTGGTGCTGCTGGAAAGGCCACCCTGAGGTGCAGCCACGAGAAAGTGCGCCCTCTTCTGGTAGATGCAGACCAGACGAAACTCGCTGCCCAGATGGCTAACCTTATGAGACCAAAACCTGAAAAAGTAACTGGTGAGCTGCCCTGAGGACCGTTAGACGTAGAAATGTTGGAACCGAGGCAAGGAGAAGTGAGAAGAAAGGATAATAGTGAGGGCCTGGGTGGACAGTGGCCAGCGGGGCACAGGTTGTGGGAGCAGGCAAAGTTGAGGGTAATGTGCAAGGTTCAGGTTGGACCATTGGGTGGGCTTGGGGTGAAGCCCGAGTGTGTACTGGAGAGGAGGTGTGTACGGCCAGCCAGCTGTGCACTGGGGTAGAAACTGGGGCACCCCTGAGCCGCCCCAGCGGTGAGACGAACTGACATTTGGACCTGTAAATCTCGAGCTGTTCTTTACCTCCTGATTTACATACACACTTTGGGGAGCCAAAAATGTATAGACGGGGATGAAATAAGTTAACAAGCAAGCCAGGTGTGGTGGTGCACACCTGTGATCCCGGTGCTCAGGAGGCTGAGGCAGGAGGACCCCTGTGAGCTCAAGGCCAGCCTGAGCCACACAGCAAGACTCTGTCTCAGAAGTTTTCTGGTAACACCCGCACAGACCCAGAGTGAAGGAAAGGTCCAGGGACATCAGGAAGGCAGCCAGACAGTCTGACGGGTTTGCAGACCAGCCTGGAGGCTGTGCAGAAGGACCAGGATGGAGAGATGGAGTGGAAAGCAAGGGCCAGATCTTGGGGGGCCTGCAGGCCTGGGGTGAGGCCAGCAAGTCCCCCACACAGCCCCTGGCTGCCGGAAGGGCAAGGACTGGGCAGGAAAGACTCCCCCTTCTCTCTGGGCCCCAGAGCCAGAAAAGCCCCTTTGTGCAGAGGGTGGGTTGGCTGTTGTGGTGGGAGAAGGGCTGTGCATGGTCCCGAGGCCTGCTTCCCGGGGGCTGCACAATGGGGCTCCTTGTGGTTGGACTTGAGGGCCAAGTGGCGCCCTCAGCCATAAGATTCCTCAGCCAAGAGGCGTGTGACTCCAAGACCTGGCTTCTCACCGGCTCTGGACCAGCTCTAGGGACAGGGGTGGGGCACGGGGGAAGGGAGGAGAGGGCAGCCTTCCGCAGACAGTGCCTGCCCTGTCTCAGGCTGGAGGAAGCGGGGACGGGGGTGGCAGAGGGGCTGTGGCTCAGGGAGACCAACGCCAGTGGGTGTCACCCCCCGGGGTGGGGAGGGGAGGAGGACCTGTGCCCGGGGCTCCAGGGGACATAGGCAAGGCTCAGCAGTTCCCGGCAGGTCTCCACTTCTGTCCCTGCAGACGAGGAGCAAGCATGGAGCTGGAGAGGACCATCAGCGCGGCCCTCCTGGCCTTTGTGCAGACTCATCTCCCAGGGGCCGACAGCAGGTAGGGCCAAGCCAGGGCCGCTCTGCCCGGCCTGCCAGGGGTCCTCTGCCAGAGCGCTCAGGGCCCGGCCAGTGGACGGTGGGCGAAGTGCATTGGCCCGCTCCTGCGGCAGAGGGTCTGGGTTGGCCTCGCGTCTCACCCTGTCACTTTGTTGGACAGGTAGGACACTGTATCTCTGAGGCAAGGGGGAGTCTGTGGTCTGACTTGCGGACTCCCATGAGGCCGAGCGCCGTCTCAGGCCCAGCGGGCTGCCACCAGGGCTTGTCTTGTCTTGTTCCCGCAGTGGCTTGGATGAAGTCATCTTCTCCTATGTGCTTGGGGTCCTGGAGGACCTGGGCCCCTCCGGCCCTTCAGAGGAGAACTTCGATATGGAGGCCTTCACCGAGATGATGGAGGCCTATGTGCCTGGCTTCGCCTGCATCCCCAGGTGGGCTCTGGCTGGGCTGATGGGGCGGTGGCTGGTTGTGGGCTGGCAGCAGGCCCTCGTACCACTTCCTTGTCCTTTCAGAAGCGCCGTCGGGGACATGATGCAGAGACTCTCGGGGCAGCTGAGTGATGCCAGGAACAAAGGTGAGTCCGTGGTTCTGGCACTGGGGGATTCCTAACCACGTCCCAAATCCAGCAAGACTGATGGCCTTTCTGCCTCTTTAAGAAAACCTGCAGCCACAAAGCTCTTGTGTCCAAGGTCAGGTGCCCGTCACCCCAGACCCCCTGCAGCCGGCTGAAAAGCTCAAAGAAGAGACCAGGCCTCCTGCGGCAGCCAGGGAACCCCAAGACGAGGGAATGGTAATGGTGCTGCAAGCGACCCGGGGGCTTGGGGGGAGTGCTGCCTCCTCTTAGCTTGTCGTCATCTGTGCCCACAGGCAGCTGGCAGTGAGGAGTTGTTGCCGGGGGTGGATGTGCTCCTGGAAGTGTTCCCTACCTGTTCGGTGGAGCAGGCCCAGTGGGTTCTGGCCAAAGCTCGGGGGGACTTGGAAGAAGCTGTGCAGATGCTGGTAGAGGGGAAGGAGGAGGGGCCTCCAGCCTGGGACGGCCCCAATCAGGTATTCTCTCCCACACGCACCCAGCGCAGCTTGGCTGCACCCCACCGTGGTGTTATGCCCCACCCTGCCCTGTTCCCATCTGTCCCCCTTGCTGCCCCTCTGCACAGGACCTGCCCAAGCACCCTAGGGGTCCCCAAAAGGATGAGTTGAAGTCCTTCATCCTGCAGAAGTGAGTCTGGGCCGTTCCAGGGTGGGTCCTGCAGTCTCCCGGGCATCAGGACATTCACCCAGCTGGTTTTGGGCAGGTACATGATGGTAGACAGTGCAGAAGACCAGAAGATCCACCGGCCCATGGCCCCCAAGGAGGTGAGAGGGTTGGGCCAGCTGGGGATGGGGGTGGGGCTGGCCCCAGGTTCCTGCTGCTTTACCACCTCATCCTCAACAGGCCCCCAAGAAGCTGATCCGCTACATCGACAACCAGGTAGTGAGCACCAAAGGGGAGCGATTCAAAGACATGCGGAACCCTGAGGCTGAGGAGATGAAGGCCACGTACATCAACCTCAAGCCAGCGAGAAAGTACCGCTTCCACTGAGGCACTCGCTGGACTGCCTGAGCCAGCCAAGCTCAGGCCCTGCGGGGAGCGGGCCCTGCGGGGAGCGGGCCCTGCACGTGCCCGGAGGCTCCCGTGTCCCGTCTCCTCTCTACTTCTTTGCTCCACGGTGTGAACCTACTTTTGAGGCTGATTCACAGACGCAGTAAATGTGGCCAAGGAAACTGTGCGTTCTGCCTTCTGGTCACTTCTGCCTCCCATCCGCCCTCCCAGCCCAGCCTCACACCCCTGTCCCTAACAGGAGAGCACCAGGCAGGCGACGGCAAAAACGTCTTTATTGGAGGTTCCAGGGCTGGGCGGGGCACAGGCCTCTCAGCCGAGGCCCCCACAGTCCAGTTTCTCTGCAGCTGTGTGCCACCCCTCACAGTCCCTGCACAGTTCGGCTGGCTTCCCTGACCGGAAGTCAGACCTGCAGGTTGACAAAGGGCGCGAAGCCCGCCATGTCCTGCAGCAGCACGAGGGCCTGGTGTAGCGGAGGCTCCACGTCGATGTCCACTCCTCGTTTCCGCAAGCGGCTCAGGCTGGACTCAGCCACATGGTGGCAGTGCCGCACCCGCAGGGAGCGCAGCGCTGGGCAATACTCGGCCAGCGTCCTGTGGAGGGAGGGGGAGGCTTGGGACGCGGCTCCCACTCCTTGGGAGGGACCCCGTGCTCCGCCTGGCAGTCTCCAGAAAATCCCAGGTCTCTGCATCTTGGGACACACTTTCCTCTGAAGTTGGGGGGGCGGGGGTGGTCCTGGATGAGGCTCAAACGCTCCCAGCCTCCGGGATCCCGGGCTTCCTGGTTTTGTAAGTGGAAACCTGCTCCCCAAGATGAAGCCAGACTGACTCTGAAGTCTTCCAATGTGTGCACACTGGTGCGGTTTTTGAGTGTGGGCTCTCTGGCCCGGACAATCCTAGCACAGAGGGGGTACCCTTCGCAAATGCAGCCCGCCCGTCTCGGCCCCCCCCCCCCCGCACCTGACGCCATCGCTTCCGACGCGGAGGCAGCCGGTGAGGTCGAGGTGTTCCAGGCGAGGGCAGTTCCGGGCCAGCTCCTGGACCGCGGTGTCACCCACGTTGGCGTTGACCGCCAGCGAGAGGCTGCGGAGGCCGGCGCCGCGCCGCCGCGCCAGGTACACGATAGCCTCGTCTTTGAGCTGGCGGCAGGCGGTGAGGTCCAGCTCCTCCAGCGCGGGGCAGCGGTCAGCCAGGCCGCGCAGCGCCAGCCCGTCCACCCAGTCGCAGTGCGCGAGCGACAGGCGGCGCAGACGCGGGCAGCCTTCGGCCAGCGCGCCCAGCGCACGGCGGCTCAGCTGCCCGCAGCCGGCCAGCGCCACGCTCCGCAGCTGCGGGTTCCGCGCCAGCACGGGCAGCAGGTCGGCGTCCGACAGCCACTCGTGACACGGCGCCAGCGCCAGCGCCTGCAGCCCCTCGGCGTCCCGCAGCAGCCCGGCCAGGGCGGCGCGCGGCATGTGCGGCCCCACCTGCGGACGCAGGCGGCCTCAGCGCTCTCCTCAGCGCTCTCCCGCAGGCGGCGGCCCCGCCGCTCGCCCCGCCCCAGGCCCCCCGCGCGGCCGAGACCCGGGTCACCGCGCCCAGCTCACCTGAGCCGCATCGAAGCGGCGCAGCCCGGCCAGGTGCAGCTGCACGAGCGCCCGGAAGGCCCGGCTGACGCGCTGCAGCCGGAGCAGCTGGCGCAGGGGCACGCGGCTCAGGACGTGCGGGAGCAGCACGTCTTCCCAGGGCAGGTCCAGCAGCCTGCGGGTAGAGGGGCGTAGGCGACCCTCCGCCGCTGTGCTCCGCAAGGCCGCCCGCGCCCTTCTCCTGAGCTCCGGCCCTACGGGCGGGCGCCGGGCCAGGCTCGGCTCACTCCTCTCCCCCGGCTCTCTTCCCTCCCTCGGTCCCTCCAGCACTCGGTACCTGACGGCTCTAGGTTCTTGCTCCACTCCGGACGGCTCCATGGGTGACTCCATCGCTGTGTAACGCGCGTGCGCAGTAGGATCTCGCTTTGGCCTCGGAACAGCTGCTGCGAACCTCCTACTGGAGCATCGAGACAGGCCGATTCAATCGAGTGCAGTCTCGCCGAGGAGCGCGTCTGAAAGCTTTCCGGATGGACCCGAAGCTGAGGCAGAACGCACCAGTGGTGCAACATTAGATCTTGCCTTCTGGGCTGCAGGGCGGGTGCACGACACTGCTTTTCGGTCTCGGGCCGGCCGGCAGCCCGCAGCCTCAGTGAAGTAGTGGGAGGAGCGGGCCGGCGGAGGCGGCAGGGCGGAGCCAGGAGCTGGGTTACCGACCCACCCCTTGGAAAATGGGGGAAAACTGTCCAGGCCCTAACTCTCGGTCTGCAGTCGGCGCTAAGTAGCTGTCTGGGCTGGAGGGCTAGCTCTGCGGTCGACACTTGCAGCGGCCAAGCGTAAGCGAGGTCCTGATTTCGGTCCCCCACACCGCCAAAATAATGATTTCTGAAAGAACAAATAAATGGGGTGAAGCTCGAATTTTCCTTCCCATCCCGCAAACTTTTATCAAACCTCCCACCCCTAGAGAGTTGTGAAATATAAAACTATCCATCCGTCTCCACCTCTGGACGGTGCGGGCCGGCTGTGGCCTGGGGAGGGAGACGAGGGGCGTTACGGACACGCATTCAGCGGGCGCGAGCCTTTCCTGGAGTCCTGCGAACGTGCAGTGCTAGCTCAGCCCACCGGGAGTCCTGCTTCTCCGAAGGCTCCGGGTCACTGCAGCGCGGGGTCGGGGCCGCCGTGGAGCCCCCCGGCTGGCCTCTCACTGCGTCCCCGGGCTCGGGAAAATCCCCGGAGTTGCTCCTTCCTCCATCCACCGGCTGGGGCCGTGAAGGACGCCGGGCCACTGCCATCGGTCAGGGTCGCGCAGCCGCTCCAGCCGCCTGCTCGTTCCACTCCCAGCCGTGATCTCATCGGGGCTCCGGTACCTCTATAGGACGGGCAGGTCTGTGCTTTCACCCCATTTTAAAGATGGGCAAACCGAGGCCCTGGAGAGGAAGCGCCTGGCCAGGATCAAACGCGACCAGGGTGGAGAACACCAACATCCCGGTTTTCCCAGAATCCCCTTCACGCTCCCTCACCCCTTCGTGCAGCGATAAAGGGAGAGCCGGGAGCCAGGAAAGCCCAGGAAGGGCTCTAGTTTCTCTGCTTCCTCAGGCTGCTCGAGGGGAGAGGCAGCGAGCGCTGACCTCCGCAAAGACAGACGGACGGACGTGGGCGCGCACCGCCTCGGCCGCGCGCCTGCTCCCCCTTTTGTTCGCACCTCTGCGCCTGCGCAGTACGGCCGAGCTGGCGCTGTCCCCTTCAGCACCACGCGGAGCGCGGCACCCTCCCCGCGGTGAGCCCCGCGCGCCCCCGCCTCGCACTTCCGCACGCCTCCTGCCCGCCGGAGCCGACCCCGTCTTCCTCCCGAGGTCATTACCTACCCGCCCTGCCTCCCTCAGAACAGTAGTTGTCATGGTTACTCGTGTAGCCCTTTCTTAAAATAGCCGACCCCTCTGTCCAGGCCAAGGGCACGAGGGCGGCCTGGCCTCCGCTTCCTCCAGTCCTGGGCCATCCGGCCTGAGCTCTTACCTCTGCAGGGCGCTAGCTCTGGCGGCGGCGAGTTCCTCCTCAAGTCTGACTTATTCCTCCTGACTTACTCCCGGGTGGTGGCCAGGACTGTGTCTCTGGGGCTCCGAGCCCGAAGGGTCAGCATGGGGCTCCCTGGCCCCCCTTTCCTAGCGGCTCGCCCGGAGCTAGGGGCGGGCCGGTCTACACCGTACTGTGTGCCTTGCGCGGCCGCGTGCTCGTGGGGGCGGGAGCGTGTGTGGCATGTAACAGGTCATGTGGCAGCCTCCCAGGGACACGCGTGGGGTCTGGAGCGGGACGCGCGTGCCGCGGGCCTGCGTGTGGCTCGAGACAGGGGGAGAGAGACGCGGACGCGAGCGCGGCGCGGCATGTGAGGGTCTGGGCGGGTGCGGGGCTCCTGCCCTGCCCTCGCCGGGGAGGGTCCGAGGTTGGCCGGAGAGCCCAGTGGGGACTTCTCGATGAGGGGCGCTGGCAGTCTGTGGGGCGCAGGGCCCTAGGGTCGGAGGGAGGTGGGAGATTAGCGTCGCCAGAGCTGCGCGCCTGGCGCCGGGTGGGGTGTGGGAGGAGGGACCCGGAGGCAGGCGGGCCTGGAGCCGCGGGAGCTGCGCCGCCTGCACAGCCGAGCTGGCCCAGCCTCCTCTCCGCCGCGCCTTGGTCCCAGCTCCGGAAGAGCTGCGGTGAGTAGAGGTGGCTCTGGGTATGTATGGGCTGCCTGGGGCGTGCAGCGGGTCGCAGGCAGCCTCCAGAACCTGCTTGGCAGCCTTGCACTGCTTACCTCGGCCTCTACCCCTCCCTCTAGGGTCTCTCTATCCATGTAGGGTCCCTTCTGAGCTGGGCAAGACGCGTCACACTCCTAAGGGAAGGAGGGGAGGAGAGGGTCAAGGGGCAGGGTTACCCCAGCCCGCCGCCCGCAGCCCGCCGTGGGGGAGGGGAGGGCTGCGTGAATGTGCATCGCGGTTTGTGATTGCGACCAGGGGCTCTGCCTGGTACCCCGTGCCTCTGTGCTCACTGGAGAGTGAATGAGCATGGGTATCTATTTGGTACCTCTTTGTGTGTTCCTGCTTGATGATGGTGTGTGTAAATCAAGCATGTGCCATGTGCCTTTACACACATGTTTGTTATGACTGTGTGTGTGAGGGTGTGTCTCTAGCAGTGTGTGTGTGTCTCCCCGAGGGTGCTGTTTGTGAATGTGTCTAACTGCACTGGTGCTTGCCCTCAGATGGGTGTGTGTGCGTGTGTGCTGTTCATGAATGCGTGTGTGTGCTCATGTGCATCTACACCTGCATGGAGCAGTCCCGCTCAGCATGTTCGAGGCAGGGGAGCAGCCTCCGCTCAGGCCACTCTGCCCACCTCCACCCTGAGCGTCAGCCTGTCATCGTCCCTACATGACCCCTGCCTCCTTCTCCTCCTTCCCAAAGCCCCGAGTTTCCCTCCCTGATTGAACGTCCCTCTGTAAAAGGGCCTGGAGGGAACCTGGGCTGTCGCTGCTGGTCCCGAGCTGCGGTCCAGCCTCCCCTACGTCAGATAAAGCCCCAAATTACCCAGGCCTGTGGCTTATTCAACTCCTGAGCTAGCTTCCTCCCCCCAGGGTGATGCTCAGGCCCAGGAAGAGGGGGAGGAGCCGAGGTGAACCGGTGGGCCATCCCCTCACCCTCAGGCCTCCCTGGAGCGGCCGTGTCCCCAGGGTGGGCCAGGTCCCTAAGTCCCAGACCTCCCTTGCTGCTGCTGCTGCTGTCCTGCCCGGCTGACTTCCTGGCACTTAGTGCCCTGCTCCCCTCTGTCTTGCAGGCCTGTCTGAAGAGCATGCAGCCCTCTCGCTCCCCACCTGGCCTCGCCATCCCTGCCCCCCCAGCCTGACCCCCGGCCCCAGCATGGCCCAAGGTGCCATGCGCTTCTGTTCAGAAGGCGACTGTGCCATCTCCCCACCACGATGTCCTCGTCGCTGGCTCCCCGAAGGCCCAGTACCCCAGAGCCCCCCAGCCAGCATGTATGGCAGCACAGGCTCCCTGCTGCGTCGAGTCGCAGGCCCAGGGCCCCGAGGCCGGGACCTGGGACGCGTGACAACGGCGCCCTGCACACCCCTGCGTGGTCCCCCCTCTCCTCGGATTGCTCCTTCACCCTGGGCACCCTCTTCTCCCCCTGGACAGCCCCCACCAGGGACCCAGAGCTCTGTGGTCATCTTCCGCTTTGTGGAGAAGGCCAGCGTGAGGCCGCTGAATGGGCTACCTGTGTCAGGAGGCTTGAGTCGGAGCTGGGACCTGGGTGGGGTGTCTTCTTCCAGGCCCGCCCTAGCCCTTGGGCCTGGCTCCAACCGAAAGTTTCGGCTGGAGGCATCAACATCAGACCCACTTCCTGCTGGGGCAGGCTCTGCCATTCCCAGCGGCCAGAATCCCCTCCACGGGCCCACGGGCCCAGCCCAGGTTGGGGCAGATGGCCTGTACTCCTCTCTCCCCAATGGGCTGGGCGGCCCTCCTGAGCATCTGGCCACACTGCTCCGAGGACCTGCGGACAATGGGCTCCTGAACCAGGTACAAAGGCCGCTGTGGGCTCTGCGAAAGGGTCCGCTTGGCCCCGTCAGCCTTGGACCCGTCTGCTCTTCACTCCGAATCCCTTAGTATCCTCACTCGCTCTCCCGTCCCGTGTTTGTCTCTGTGTGTTCTGTTTCCGCCCCATATTCTCATGTCTGCACATCTGGCTCCATCTCTGGGTTCCTGTCTACCACCTTCTGCGGCTCAGGGGGACCCCTGGCCCTCTCCCCGGGAAGTCTCCTCTCATGCCCAGAGAATCGCACGAGCCAAATGGGAATTCTTCTATGGCTCCTTGGACACCCCCAGCTCAGGTAAGGCGTGGGGGCGAGGCCCGGGCACAGGCAGGGTCCCTCTCAGCAGCTGGGACTGGGCAGGGGCTTCCTTCAGGACTTCCCCAACCCTTCCCAGCGCCCGTGCTGCCCCAGCCTCACACTCCCATCTACCCTACACTGGGGACTGCAGAGGGCCTGGGCTGGGGCCTCGAGGAGGCTGGGTCAGGGAGGACAGGGACACAGGTCACCCTTCTCAAGGCCGCCGGACAGGAACTGTGTTTGCAGTGAGCTCCTCTGTCATCCGCGGCAGGAGGAATGGTGGCCAGACAGTGAGGAGACTTCCTCCTGCTAGAGGTCAGGGGAACCCAGAACAGGACCAGGGCGGGCCCAGGCGGAAGGCCCCTGACCTGGTCCTCACACGCCTGCGCAGGTGCTATGCCCCCAGAGCAGGCCCCGCCCGCCCCCATGGGGGCTTCTGGGCCTGGCTCCGGGGTGGCTGTGGGGCAAGCGACCGAGTACTCCGAGACGGACCTGGACACGGTGCCCCTGAGGTACTACCGAGAGACCAACATCGATGAGGTGCTGGCTGAGCGAGAGGAAGCTGACTCAGCCATTGAGAGTCAGCCCAGTTCCGAGGGTCCACCCGGCCCTGCCCACCCGGCTGCCCCACATCCTGGCCCGTGCCCCAGGCCTCGTTCCAGCCTGGGGAGTGGCGGTGAAGAGGAGGCAGGTGGAGAAGAGGACGTGGACGACGAGGTGTTTGAGGTCTCGGAAGGGGCCCGGTGAGTGCCGCGGGGAGGGGGCACTTGCTGTCTACACCCCAGGGGCTGGGTTGCACGGGCGCGACTGAGGCGGGCAGGCGGGGAGGCCCAGAACAAGAGGCCCGCGCCGGCCGGGCGGGCTGGCGGAGCACAGGGTTGGAGGCCTGGCCTGGCGATGGGCTGCGAGCAATCACCAAGAAGCTTGGAGGCTGGGCAGCAGGCGGACAGCAGGGCTGAGGTCCAGAGGGTCAGGAGCTGGGGCTCGGAGTCCAGCCGGGGACACGGGTCATCAGGCTGGAACCTGGGTCCCCACAGGGGAGGGCAGCACAGGGCGTTCCTTCCTGTCTCACACCCCCTGCAGCTTGGAGCTTCATCTAAGATGCTGCCAGAAATAGAAATTGGATGGCAGGAGAGAAGCGGATCAGGGAAAGGAGGAGAAAGGGAGATTAGCAGAGAGGGCGGGAGGGAGAGGCTTGGGTGCCGGGACGGCGGGGCTGGGGGCCGCAGAGGTGCAGCATCTCTTGTACCCTCTGCCCTGGTGGTTTTTGGTTTTTGTTGTTGTTGGGTTTTTTTGAAATGGGATTGAGTCTGTGCAAAAGGGCAGCTGATTCCATGCACGGCAGTGTGAGGGCTCAGATACATCCTACCATGGCCCGCGCTGGGCCTCTGACCAGACCCTCTCCCGCCCAGCAGGCCAGGGAGCAGGCCCCCTCCGCCTGGGCCTGTCAAGTCTCCGGTGCCCTTCCTCCCCGGGACCAGCCCTTCTGCCGACGGGCCTGACTCCTTCAGTTGTGTGTTTGAAGCCATCCTGGAGTCACACCGGGCCAAGGGCACCTCCTACACCAGCCTCGCCTCCCTGGAGGCCCTAGCCTCACCTGGCCCAACCCAGAGCCCATTCTTCACCTTCGAGCTGCCTCCCCAGCCCCCTGCACCCCGGCCTGACCCACCTGCTCCTGCCCCACTTGCCCCTCTGGAGCCAGATTCTGGTACCAGCTCTGCTGCTGATGGTCCTTGGACACAACGAGGGGAGGAGGAGGAGGCAGAGGCTGGAGCCAAGCTGCCAGCAGGGAGGGAACCCCCAAGTCCCTGCCATTCAGAGGACAGCCTTGGGCTGGGGGCAGCGCCCCTGGGCAGGTGAGTGATTCCTATGGTCCCTCCGCCCCAAAGCCCCAGGACAGCTGGTTGAAGGGACAGAGCCCGGGTTCAGGATCCAGTTTACATTCCTGACCCTGGACAAGCAGTCAACAGATGCCTCTCTTCCCACTTGGAGGGCTCCTTCCCCGGGGTTCAGACCCCGAGACTGCAGAAACCCTGAGCAGGGCTGCGAGGTTCTCAGAGGACAGCCCCTTCTCCCCTGGAGGGCCCTCTCCTTCCCCAAGGAATCTGGCCTACCCAGGTTGGAAGCTTCCCCAAGAGGAAGCAGCCCCCCCCCCCCCGCCTGCCTCTCCCTGCTCCCCCCGCAGGGCGTCTCTCACCTTGCTCCAGGAAAGTCCTTTCACAGCCTAACCTCTAGCTCTTCCCTTTGCCAGCTACCCTCTCAGTCATGGGAGCCATGGCAACAAGAGGGGGAGGCCAGGGAGACAAGGTTGCCTAGCAACCAGGAGTTTCCGTCCTCTGTCTCTGGGGTGACAGGTGGCTTTGCGAGTGGAGCAGCTGGGGTGGGAAAGAAGGGGCGAAGGGGATGCGAGGTGCACCCTGACCCCCAGTCCTGCCCCCCCCCCACGCCAGAGCTTGCTTCTCTGGCAGAGGGAGGTGCCAAGGAGCGTCTGTTCTCCCTAAATGCCTGCTCAAGGAAAGACCCGAGAGCTCCAGTGTCCCTACCCGCTTCCGCTGCTGCTCGACCCGCCATTGTTTCTCCCGGCAGCCTGTCCATCCCACCATTCCCCGCAGCCTCAGACACAGTCTGTGTTGTAAAGAGGGCTCGTGTGGGGCTGAAAATCTGTATCTACCGGTAAACTTGGGCTGCGGAGAGCACAACTCCCCAGCAGCAAGAAGGAAGAGGGTCGGATTTGAGGCAGGACTTCCAGAGCGGTGGCAGTGATGAAGCAGACTGACCCAGACAAGCTGTCCAGTCTCCATCTCCGGAGAGAAAGAAAAATGCTTTCCCCACGTCTGTCTCCCGGTCTGGCACGGAGAGGACCGGGGCGACCCTCGCCTCCACTCCATCCCTGACCCACTCTTCTCCCCTGGCAGTGAGCCACCCCTGAGCCAGCTGGTCTCGGACTCGGACTCGGAGCTGGACAGCACAGAGCGGCTGGCACTGGGAAGCACAGACACCCTGTCCAATGGGCAGAAGGCAGATCTGGAGGCCGCACAGCGCCTCGCCAAAAGGCTGTACCGCCTGGACGGCTTTAGGAAAGCAGATGTGGCCCGGCACTTGGGCAAGAAGTAAAGCCACGGCGGGGGCGGGGGCGGGGCAGAGGGCGTGTGGTCCTGCTGGGACCTGCACACCTCCCCGCCACTCCCCACACTCACCTGTCTTTCTGCCCGCCCACAGCAATGACTTCAGCAAACTGGTGGCTGGCGAGTATCTCAAGTTCTTTGTCTTCACGGGCATGACACTGGACCAGGCTCTCAGGTGGGTTCAGCCTGGGGGGGCAGGCTCCACCCTGAGCTCGGTGTGGGGGCCACGCGCCTCCTCCTTCCCTGGCCTGATGGCAGCCCTCCCCAGCTACGGAGGGAGGTGTGGGCAGGGGTGCAGTTCACCTCCCCTCTCCAGGGTGTTTCTGAAGGAGCTGGCCTTGATGGGCGAGACCCAGGAGCGGGAGCGCGTGTTGGCTCACTTCTCCCAGCGGTACTTCCAGTGCAACCCGGAAGCCTTGTCGTCCGAGGGTAGGAGGCTGGGCGCGGTGCTGTCCCTGATGGCCACCGAGGTGGATGTGTGAGCGTGATGCACACAGGAGTGATCGCACGTGTGTGCAGGCATGTGAGCATGCCTGTGTGCAGGCAGGGCGAGCGTGGAACTCCAGCAGGAGCAGCAAACTGCTGGGTCAGAAGCAAACAGGCAGGTGGCAGGTGTGTTTGGATGCCGTTGTTCACACGCGTGTGCAGCACAGCGCCTGGCCGGAGGGGCCTTGCACAGGTCCACGTCTAGGCCGGGGGGAGCCAGTGAGGAGGACCCCGAGGAGAGGCCCTGGAGCAGATGGGGGAGCCTTGCCCTGGGGTTCCGGTCTTGGACAGTGGGTGCCAGTGTTTCGGCCAGCGTGTGGCCCACGTGGGTGCTGAGGGTCTAGGCTGGGGAGCTGGGGCGGCCCCGCTGACAGCGGCTCTCCCCTAGACGGCGCCCACACGCTGACCTGCGCCCTCATGCTGCTCAACACGGATCTCCACGGCCACGTGAGTGGGGGCACACCCTGAGCAGAGGCGCCGAGGCCCGGAGGCCGGCCCAGCTCAGGCACGTGTCCTCCCTCAGAACATAGGGAAGCGCATGACCTGTGGGGACTTCATCGGGAACCTGGAAGGCCTCAACGACGGCGGCGACTTCCCCAGGGAGCTGCTCAAGGTCCGCGGGGGTAGAGGGCAGAGGGCCGGTAACCCCAGGACTCCTCCCCTCGCCCGTGCGCAGCCCTCAGGCCTCCAGTTGCAGCACCCCCGCCCCCCCCGACCGCCACGCTGAGGGCTGGGGGACAAGGCTATCCCCACGCTCGACCCTGCCCCCAGCCCTTAGGGGATGGCTCGGCCGAGAGCCGGTTCACTCCCGTCCGCGACTGGTGGTCCCCTGGGGAGGCCTGGACGCACCGAAAAAACCCCGGGGTGGAAGGGAGGGTCTCTGGGCCACACCCATGCGACCCCACTGACCAAGCCTGCACGTTGTCGGCTCCCATCTGGGGCGTATGTGGGTACCCCGGTGTGGGGCTGTGTAGACGGACAGGGCAGAATGTCTGAGCCGAGGGTGCGTGTGACTCGGGGTTCGTGAGCGCTGCAGCAGCGCCTGAGGCGCCCACCTACAGCCGGGGCCACTGGTTGGGACCAGCGCGAACCGGTGTGTCGGGGTAGCTGGGGTGCGTCCGAGCCCGGCGTGTGGACGCGAGCGGGGCGTCTGAAGCGAGCGGGCTGAGCCCGAACCGTCCAGGGACCCTTCCTACCTCGCCTCGGCGCCGGCGCCCCACGCATGCGCCCCCGCGGCCTTCCGCGCTCCTTCCGTGGCCCCCTCCCGCCCCGCCCCTCCGCTCCCGCCCCGCCCCCTCCGCTCCCGCCCCGCCCCACCCCCTCCGCTCCCGCCCCGCCCCCTCCGCTCCCCCCCCTTCCCCTCCCCTCCCTCCAGCGGCCCCCTCCCCCGCGCCGTGCGGCGCCGCGTCCGTGCGTCGGTGGGCGCCGGCCGCGTTCAGGCCGCGCGCCGGTGGCGGGAGCCGTCCGTCCGTCCCTCCGTCCGTCCGTCCGGGCGGGGCTCGGCGGGGGCGGGCGGGGGCATGGCCGGGTCAGCATGATCGGCGTCAACAGCATCCACAGCGGCGCGGGGCGGCTGCGCTCGCGCTCGCTGTGCTCGGTGCGCTACGGACGCACGCACCGCGGCGCGGAGACCCTGTGCTACGGCTGGCCGCAGCGCTCGCGCAGCCTCAAGCCGGTGCTCTACACCGACCTGGTGGTCAGCCGCCTGCAGAGCCGCAGGAAGAAGAAGGCGGTGAGGGCGGGGAGGGGGCAGGACGCTGGCCGGGGGCGGCCGGAGGTGGGGACGGACGGGTGCAGCGTGACCCCCCGAGCCGCGTCTTTCAGGGATCGCATGCGGGGTTCGGGACCTTCTGGGACAGGTATGGCTCAGGCAGGGGTCCTGAGCCGGGGCGAGGGCGGACCGGGGGACTGCGGCGTTGCTGGTTGGACCCAGGGGGACTCCGGGAGGGGGGAAGGGAGGGATTCGGGTTTAGAGTGGACCGCGGCCGTGTGTGTGGGGGGGTGTGTGTGTTGCGGCGCCCCTACCCATCCATGCAGGGTGTGCAAGGGGGACCTGGCCAGCCTGCGCAGGCATCGCTGTGGGCAGTGAAGGTCGGGCCGGGGTGTTGGGGCGCACAGGGGGTGCTGTGTCCCAGCACCGGGAAGTCGCCGACGTCACCACTGCACACAGCTCACGCAGCAGCGCAGGCACACGCGGGGACACACCCACTCACAGACGGGCTGGCGCAGCGCCCCCACAGACCCACATTCCGGGTCACTCCCAAGAAGAGGGTCCCCCGTGCTAGCCTGGCGGTGCTCTGCTCCCCTTGACCCCCGCAAGGCTCCTGAGCGCCCCGCCCAGCTGCGCAAGGGGGAAATAACTGGTTCAGGAGCTCGCAGTCTGGGGAAGGGATTGGGGGCTAAAGTGCGCTTCAGACTTGTGCACCCCTGACACCATGAAGGGTGACGTGGGCGGGGTGTGGGAGCCCTGCCATTTGGCTTGGCAGGGCCGTCTGGGTCGGGGGAGGCCTCAGCTTGTCGTGGGTTTGGAGCCAAGAGAATACATTCTCCATCAGTCAGGCAAGGAGCTGAGAGGGGAGCCTCCTGTCCGCTGGCTTCAGTTTCTCCGTGCGAATATGTAGGTTTGTCTGGAAACAGGCCGGAGGCTGCTCTCCCATGCTTAGGGCTGAGCCCTTAGCAGCCGCAATAACAGCAGCTGTCATTTAACGAGCCTCGGCCAGGTGTCAGGACCCAGGGCCACCTGTTTGCCCCAACATGATGTTAGGTGCGTTTCTCTCTGAGGACACCTGTGCCCAGTCGTGCAGCTAGAGTGGCAGGGCTCGGGCTGTGCCCCAGAGCCGTTTGTGGTCCTACGCTGCTGTCCTGCCCTCTTCCATCTCCTGCCCAAGTTGGGAGGTCAGATCGGCATCTTGGGAACACAGTGACATCCCTAGGACTGACCCCCCACTTGTTCCCCCTCAGGCTTTGTACAGCTCCATCAAGAATGAGAAGCTGCAGTGGGCCATGTGAGTCCTGAGGCGGGGTGTGGGCACTGTGTGGGCACGGGGCGGGCTGCAGAGGCTGCCTGGCTTCCTTCTTTGGACATGCTGGCCAGACCAGGCCTTGGTGACAGGAGCTCGCACAGGAGGGAGGTGCTGGCAGCGGTAGGAAGCAGGCCCTCGAGCTTCGCCCAGCCAGCAGCACAGGAGGGCCCTGGTCTTAGGACTCCCAGGGTCTCTGAACACGCAGAAAGAGACTCAAAGTCAGGGGCCGTCTGAGGGAGGCGTCGGTCTGGGCTGTGCGCCCAGGGTGAGGGTAGGGCTCTCCCTGGGGTCAGCCGATCACTTTCTTTAGCTGGGAGCTGAGGCCAAGAGTTCAGGGCAGGTCTGGGAGGGCTTTTTGGAGGACTGGGTCTTGAAGGAGGGAGAGCACTGGGAGAGAGAACAGAAGTGAACATTGGAGAAACGAAAGTTTGAAAGAAGTGTAGAGAGGGGCCGTGAGGAAGGGGGTGCGGGGGGGTGTGAGAGAGGCGCTGGAGGTCCCGCGTGGGCGGTGACAGGGAGCCGGAGTGGCTTCACGAGCGAGGGAGTGGCGAATTAGAATCTGATTATTTATTTGACAGATACAGTTTACCATGATGTTGGGGTGGGGCACTAGGAAGCCATCTCTTCTTTCTGGGACGGTTTAGCCAACGAACCACGAATGCGCAAAGCCCGGTGGTAGCTGTTTGAAGCAGAGCTGAGTCTGACCAGTCTGTCCTGGTAGAGAAGGGTGTGAGGGAAGGGTGTGTGCGGAAAAGACGGGGTGGGCGTGCAGACGGCAGTGGCCAGCAGCTCTACTTGGGGGAGCCCCCGTGGAGGTCTCCAGGTTGGGGAAGCCCAGAGCCCCTCCAACACAGGGAGCTCTCTCCAGGTCGGGGGGAAACCAGGGGCAGAGGCCCCGGCAGCCCCCTGAGGCCCTCCGCCCTGCAGAGACGAGGAGGAGCTCCGGCGCTCGCTGTCGGAGTTGGCGGACCCCAACCCCAAGGTCATCAAGCGGGTCAGCGCGGGCAGCGGCAGCAGCTCCAGCCCTTTCCTGGACCTGACTCCCGAGCCCGGGGCCGCGGTGTACAAGCACGGGCCCCTGGTACGCAAGGCGCACGCGGACCCCGACTGCCGGAAGAGTAGGTGGCGGAGGGGGCGGGCGGAGGGGGAGGGCCTGCCCTGGCCCCCCTGACCTGTCTTCTTCCCCCAGCGCCCCGGGGCAAGCGGGGCTGGAAGAGCTTCCACGGGATCCTCAAGGGCATGATTCTCTACCTACAGAAGGTGGGCGAGTGGGCCGCTGCCTGGGGGGACGGGTGCTGAGCAGGGTGCGGGCGGTGGCGGCCGGCCTGCCGGCGGACTAGAGGCAGTGGTGCCTGTAGGAGGAGTACCAGCCGGGGAAGGCACTCTCCGAGGCTGAGCTCAAGAACGCTGTCAGCATCCACCACGCCCTGGCCACCCGGGCCAGCGACTACAGCAAGAGGCCTCACGTCTTCTACCTGCGCACGGCGGACTGGCGGGTCTTCCTCTTCCAGGCCCCGTGAGCACCCTACTCCCCACACCTGCACCCCACTCCTCCCGCTCGCGTCCAGGCCCTGCGGTCGTCCCTGCCCTTTTCTGCACACCCGGAGCCAGGCCCAGCCCGGGTCCCACGCGGCTGTGTTTCTCCGCAGGAGCCTGGAGCAGATGCAGTCCTGGATCACTCGCATTAATGTCGTGGCCGCCATGTTCTCTGCACCCCCATTCCCAGCTGCTGTCAGCTCCCAGAAGAAGTTCAGCCGCCCACTGCTGCCCAGTGCTGCCACCCGCCTCTCCCAGGTAGTCTGGTGCCAGCGGGAAGGGGCGGGCAGGCCCAGGTGGACTGTACTGAGCCTGCTGCCCAGTGGGACTAGGTAGATTCCCACTGTCTCCGCACTGGCCACAGGGCAGTGGAGACAGGTCCAGCCCGGCCTCTGCTTGCTGACCTGGGAACACGAGGCAGTGCTCTGCTTGCCCGAGGGAGGGGCAGGCGATGGACACTGCACAGGGCAAAGCACAGGCCGCCGTGAGCCTCACTCTGCTCCCGGCTCCAGGAAGAGCAGGTGCGGACCCACGAGGCGAAGCTGAAGGCCATGGCCAGTGAGCTGCGGGAGCACCGGGCCACCCAGCTGGGGAGGAAGGCCCGAGGCAAGGAGGCAGATGAGCAGCGGCAGAAGGAGGCCTACCTGGAGTTTGAGGTGAGCCTCCCTGCCAGCCTGCGCCCCCCCACAGGCTCAGGCTGGCCACGGGGTGGATGCGGGCAGTGTGGCACCAGTGGGTGCCCTGGGCAGGCACTTCTGTCTGAATGTGATCTTCTCCCCATCACACTGGGGTTCCGGGGGTGACATCTGTCACCTGCCGTGTTCCCAGCTCCTGGCTCAGGCAACGCCAGCTGCTCCCCCTGGGAGTCTTAGGGGCTCAGGGAGGGCCATGGTCTGTCCGCCCATCTCGAAGCTCAGGGCTTGCAGAGAGCAGCCCCCACTGCATCTGGGCTCATGGGGACGGGGAGACTGGCTCTCACAGCCCTGCTTCCGCCACAGAAATCCCGCTACGGCACTTATGCTGCGCTGCTTCGGGTCAAGCTGAGGGCGGCCAGCGAGGAGCTGGATGCCATAGAGGCCGCACTGGCCCAGGCCGGGACGCTGGAAGACGCCCGTCCCCTGCCTCCCGCCAGCCCTGCCCTGCAGCCGGACGCTGCCAGCCAGCCCCAGCGCCCTGGCTCAGCATCTCGGGCCGGGGCAGGCAGTGCGCCCAGGAAGCCCTGAGCAGGCAGAGGCAGTGTGGGGTGTCTGCGGGCACCTGCATGACGACAGGCCTGCCTGAGCCCAGCCGGCCTTGGGCCACACAGAGGGCCTCCCAGCAGGGCCCGACCGCGCCGGACGCGGGGTCCGGGCAGGGCAGGTGTGGCCTTGGGCGCCTGGGCTGAGGCCCCTGGAGACCCCTTTTGTGATAATGTTTGCACTTTTTCCTACCAGGGTAGGGTGGGTGGGAGGGGCAATGCCAGAAATTTTGATGCAGTATTTTTTTTGTGTGGGGGAGGCCTGATGAAGTTTTTGCTTTCTGCTGAGACCACTCACCCCGACACCAGCAGGGCCCCTCTGTCCCGGGCCTTGGCTTAGACAGGCCCGAGGTGGGGCTGAGCTGGTTTTCCTTCCTTCTCCCCAAGGGCTCGCCTGTCTCCACAAGTGGGCAGGGGCGCAGCACCTGCTCCACGCCCTCCTCAGGCCCGGCCCTTCGTGCAGCCTCCACCCTATTAAACTGCTCTTAATTGCTGGCCCGGCCTCCTCCTCCTCCCTGGCTGGGTTGGGACAGGGACGAGAATCACAGGAAGGGTGGCAGCGAGTTGGAAAGGGCCGTCCTCTTTCAAAGAATCCTTTATTTGGCCCCGCTGAGATGTGGGCAGTGGGCGTTAAATAAGAGTGGAGCAGGTGGGGGCGCTGTACAGGGGTCTGGGGGAGGGCTGCAGGGCGTGGCTCAGTGCACCTGCGGCTGGGGGTGCCCGTGACAGAGGCCTCCGGGGGGCTCGGGGAGGGGGCCCCGTGCCTCTGCCTCCTGCTCCACGGACTGGCTCCCGTAGGCGCTGTCCTCCTTCACTTCCGCTGGGGGGACATGGGAAAGGCAAAGGGAGTCCAGGGCGCAGGCCCCCACACCCTCCAGACTGAGACCCTCTTCTGGGGTGCACCCTTCACCTGTGCTGGGCAGCTTGTCCCGGGTCTCAGGCCCTCTCAGCAGTCTCACCCCCTCATCGAGGCCCATGTCAGACAGAGCGTCCAGCAGACCCGCCAGGTCCCCTCCGGCCAGCTGAGGGGAAGGACGAGGTGGGAGGTCTGAGTAGTTAGTGGTCAGGGTGAGGGGCTGGGAGCCCAGGGCCCCGGAAGCCAGGGCCAGGGTGGGCGTGGGCCGTGCACCCCACCTTGTAGCTGCGCAGGAGGCTGCCGCTGGGTGAGGGAGTCTTTCGGTACGTGTCCACCAGGCTACGGAGCCCCAGTCGCTCAGCCAGCTCTGCCCAGCTGCCCTGCGCTCCTGGCCCATCGAGCAGCTGCTCCAGGTTTTGGAGGGTGGTCTCACCCAGGGAGAGCCCTGGCCCTGACAGGACAGAGATTTGAGTGGCCTCGAGACACGGCAGAGTCCAAACCCCCGGCCGCTGGCTTTCTCCCTGCTGACCTGAAGGAGAAGGCCTTTGGGACAGCAGATGGAGGCAGAAGAGGCCTCCAGGAGGAGGGTCAGTGCTCGGATGAGGCCTTACCTGCAGGGCTGGGCGGGGCAAGGGGAGGCTCCATGGAATTCTGAGCAGCGTTTAGCAGCAAGGTCTTCACCTGCAGAGGCAGTGGCTCATCCTGTCCCAGCCCTTGCACCAAAACCACCCAAGCCCAGGAGCCGCCCGCGGGCGTCCAGTGCTCAGCTCACCTTAGTGCTTCGAGTGAGGTCAAGTGGGGTGTGGCCCCGGAAGCTGCCTCTGGTGGTCCTCTCAGGACCCTCTGAGTCTGAGTCACTCTCAGAGGTGGGCGGTGAGGGCAGGGGACACAGGGGCTCCTCATTCTCTGCGTGGATGTCGGCACCTGGGGGAAGGACAGTGGGCCCACATCAGGGACTGAAAAGTGGGGGGTCTGGGAGGCACACCCTCACCCTTTGCCCATCTGAATGCCTGTATGGGTGAGACTGACCAGCCTTTAGGAGGAGACGGGTGAGGGTGGGGGACCCCAGTCCAGCTGCCAGGTGTAGGGGTGTGTTTCCGGCAAAGGTTCGGGCATTCACGTTGGCGTGCAGCTGTGGGGTGCACCAGTGTGGGTGGTCCTGGTCTGGCTCCCGGCCCCTGGCCCCAGCCCTCCTGCCGTCCTCTTTCCCACCTTGGTGACCAGGTGGGTGACCAGCCCCAGCTCCTCCATCTCTGTGGCCAGGTGCAGGGCTGTTCGGCCGCCCTGCCGCTCAGCAGACTCCACTTCAGCCCCACAGTCCACCAGCAGGTCCAGGCACTCAGGGCTGCGAGCACGAACTGCCAGGTGCACTGGGTACAGTCCTAGGGGTGCAGGACAGCCTGCAACTGTGGCCGCCTGTGACCCTGACCTGACCGGCTCAGCGCCTCAGTCCACCATGGAGCTATCCCCGACCAGGGTCCTGAGGAGGCAGACACTCACCCTCGAAGTCGGGCATATGCAGCAGCTGGGGTACAGCTGGAGCTCCACTCTGCAGCAGGGCCCGCAGGAGATCTGGGGCACCTACACCTGCCCGCAGCGCCAGGTGCATGGCTGAGTCTCCATGCCGGTCCAGAAGAGCTGGGTCTGCCCCCACCTGCAGCAGGAAGCTCACCACCTGGGTCTGTCCTGTGATCACCGCCAGGTGCAGCGGCGTCTGGGGAAGGAGGTGAGGTGAGCTCAGACTCACTTGCCTTCCAAACCCTACCTCTCATGAATCGCCCCTCACCTGGTGCAGGTGGTTGGTGAGGTTGGCCACACCGAGATGCTGCGCGTAGTAGATAATGTGGGCTATCTGCTCTGTAACCATGGTCTGGCCGTGGATGATGGCCAGGTGCAGGGGCCTGGGTTGGGGAGACGACCCGGTGAGCTCAGCCACTTGTAGCGTCTGCGGCCCTGGGGACCCACCTGCAGGGGCTGGTCGCTGGGGCTCAGAGCCCAGAGCGGTTCCAGGGGCACTGCCTGAGGGCAGCGTTACCCTTCCCGCCACTTTGTGGGCAGACGGCGCTAGCACAGAGTCCCTTTCCCGCCGGCAAAGCCGCCGCCTTCTGGAGGGCGGAAACCCGGGGCAGGGCTCCGGCTCCCGACCGCGCGCCCGCCCCGCCGCCCCGCCGCCCCGCCGCCCCGCCGCCCCGCCGCCCCGCCGCCCCGCCGCCCCGCCTACGTGTCCCCGTTCTCGTCCCGCGCCGTCAGCAGGTGGCGCTGTCCCGCGAGCAGCGCGCGCGGGTCCGCCGTGACGCCGTAGTCCAGCAGCGCACGCGCCTCGCGCCGTGCCAGGCTCAGCAGGCGCGCGCTGTAGTCCCGCTCGGCTGGCAGCGGCGCCTCCGGCTCGCGCTGCGGGGTCCCGGGCGGCGTGCTCGCCCCCGCCGCCCCCACCCCGGCCTCCGCCATCTGCGCGCCGCCCCCGCCTCCAGGGTAGCAGCTCGCGGGGGCCGCTCCTGATACGTAGGGGCTGTAAGCCAAGGACGAGGGGAAGAAGCCCAGGCCGCCACCTGTGGGTGCAAGTGGCGCGCTCAGATCGTCCCCAGCACAGCCCCAGCGACCTCATCTCCGCCCACTCGCCAGGAGCCCCCCCCAACCCTCAGCGCCCCTCACCCCTGTTCCCACCTCCGGACGCTCCAGCCCCCTCACCTCTTCCACTGCTTCTCTCGAGCCCCCCCCAGCGCCCCTCACCTCTGTCCGCTCCTCCTGGGCCCCTCGGCCCAGCCCACATCGCCTCTCACCTCCGCACAAACCTCCGAAGCCCCCAGAGCACCCACGCCCCTCACCTCCGCCACCGGCTCCTCCGTAGCCCCCTGCAGAGCCCCCAGAGCCTCCACCCATATGGGAGCCACCCCCAAAGGGCTGGGAGAAGGTAGGCAAGGCCTTTCTCCGCTTCCGCTGCACCTCCTCCTTGTCTGGAGCAGAAGGAAAGGGGATGTTAGGACCCGCAACCGCAGGGCCGGCCGGGCTCCGGCTCGGCCAGCACCTTCCAGCCAGGCCCCGGCCCGGGCCCAGCCTCACCTTCCACCAGAGGGTAATAGGTGAACTGCTTGGAATCAGACACATCTCCTCCTCGCTTGCGTTTCAGTTGCAGGAACACCGTTACGGGCCTCTCGATTTTCATCTTGTGATAGGGCGGCGTCCGGAACACAATGGCATACTGGAGGGGCATACAGGATGTCAGGGGGCCTCTGTCTGGGGCAGCCCCAGCCCGGGTGGGCCCCTGGGCACCTGCTTATGAACGTCCGTGGGAGAGAAGTCCCCGAAGGCCTGCCATCCATTCTCATCGTCCTCGTAGAAGCGAACCTCTATGTCGTCTGCAGGAGAAGCAGGGCTTGGCTTCCTGAGCCCCGGCCCGCCCTTCTCCCACCCAGCACGGCGCCTGCCAGCCTCACCTTTCTGCACCTTGTCACAAAGCAGATAGACTTCATCGCCACCTCGCACAGAGCCTGCTGTCTTGTCCATTCGAGAGATCTTGAGGTTTGAAGCCCCGGGAGACTCTGGAGTGGGAGATGGGCTGATCGAGGCCCTGGCTGCCTGGGTGGAGCCGCGGCTCCCTTCACTGCTGTGACCCCAGCCACCTCGAAAGCACCGGGCCACCATGTCCTCCGTTGACAAGGACAGACGCACCCTCCGAAGGGAGAAATGACTTGCTCGAGGCCACAGTATGGCACGGAGCGGAGACAAGTTTGCGCCCAGGCCCGGCTAGCCCAGCTTGAGGGGGCTGCCCAGGTCCCCTCCGGCCCCAGGACCCCTGGGTGGTCTGGATACTCACTGCTGTCGTGGATGGGCTGGGAGATCACTGGCTTCAGGGGCAGAGAGAAGGAGCCGTCGCTGGCCCGGAGGAAGGCGGAGAAGCGCAGCCGCACGATGCTCAGGTCCATCACCTTTTTTAGCTCCTTGGCTTCCTGCTCCAGCTCCCGCCGCTCAGCCTCTGGGTGTGGAGAAGGCAGAGACCCCTGGGCTCCCCGCCCTGCTCCTTGCTGACCACCTCCCAAGGCCCCTCCGCCGCGTACCTGTGAGGCCCTGGGGCCTGGAGCGCAGCCGCTGTCTCTGAAGTTTCTGTATCATAATCTCCATCATGTTCTTCTTGGTTACATGCAGGACACCCAGGTTGTTAAACCTGGAAGGGAGGAATGAAGGGCCTGTGCCCGGGGAGCTTTTCCCCCTGCGGTCCCCACCCTGCTGCCAGCCCTGGCCCAGCCCCCTTCCTCAAGGGGGCTGTTCTAGTCATTACACTTGGTCCCGGGTCCTGGGCCCACCTGAGCCTCTGTCAGGTGTTATGCACGCACAAGTAGGCTGGGGCCTGGAGCTGGCAAGAATGAGGGGCTGTCCCAGTGGGGTCAGGGCCGGGGGCACCTACTGGGCAGTCATGTCCTTGGGGCCCACGGACACGGCGCAGACCCCCAGCTCTGAGCACTGCTTGCCCACCAGACTGTGGGCATGAGCGCGAGGTGGGTCACTGTGTGTGACGAGGTCCACTTCAATCTTGGCTGGTCCCTCGTAGTTACAGATCTGAGAGGGGCGGGCGCTGTCAGTGATGCCCGGGCCATGCTGTCCCCTGGTCCCCTCCAGCCTCATCCTGGCTCACCTTGACAGTGGGATAGGTCTTCCGGCCCTTCTCGCTGGAGGCTCCGGGCAGGCCCCCGTGGGAGGGCCCTTCACAGCCATACCGAAATCGGAAGCCTCGCTGAGGGCCCGGGGCAACGGTGTGAGCAGGAGAGACTGCTCAGGGCAGGCACAGCCCTGGCCAGCAGCGGCCACCCACCGTGCCGCTGGGGCACCCACCGTGCCCACCCACCGCCTGGCCAGCAGCGGCCACCCACCCCACAGCCACCCAAACTGCAGGGGCCTCTGGTATGAACGGCGGCCCGCGGCCACAGCTGCGGCTGCCACTCGCCCCCAGGCTGAAGCCATGCCTCCGCCCTTTGGCTCACTCACCTGCTTCGGCTGTTCCACAATCACCAGGTAGGGCCCGTCGGCTGGGGACACAGGAGCCTTGCTGAGCCAGCGGCTCAGGAGCCCTCCCTCCCCGCAGAGGCCCAGCTCTTCCTCCGCCCTCCAGGCCCGGGGGAGGCCGGAGGACTTACTGACCCGTCTCTGGGGCTGGTTCCTTGGGCTCCACAATGGACGGGCTGAATTTGAAATCATCGTACTCGGCGAGGCCATCCAGGCCCTGGGTTAGAGACAGGGCAGAGACGGTGGCTGGCGGCAGGCCCCCCACAGCCGTCTGCCCCCTGCTCCCAGCCCTCAGCGATCGCCCCTCCTCCCCAGCCCTGAGAAGGCTCCTACGGAAGACGTCTCGGACGGCGGAAGAGGGGCAGGCACGAGACCCTCTGGGGACATGCAGGCGGGGGAGGAGGGTGCTCTGGCGGGCAGACAGACAGACCCCGGGGCGCTGGCCACCTTCGGGGCCAGCAGCGTGACTCACTGGGTCGTAGCAACTGTCCATGTCTCTGGGCTAGGCCCGGCTCTGGTGGCTTCGGCCCTGGTGGCTTCCTAGAGTTTTAGAGTACCGGCCTATGGTGGGGAGGAGCGGCAGGAGACAGGGGGCCAAATCTGGACAGGGTGGGCAGGAGGGGGGGTCCCCGACTTGGGGGAGGGTCCGAGCTCTTCCAGCCGCGCGTCCGGGGTGTGGTGGGTGAGATCCGGTGGAGCTGGGCTGGGCCGGGGAAGGGGCAGAAAGTTAGAGCAGTTTAGGAAAGTCCCGAAAATACCAGGGGAGGCGGGGCCAGAGGGACGGGCCTGGAAGTGACGCGAGGCCCCGCCCCCGCAGCGGGCGGGGCGGGAGGTTCCAAGGACCGGCAGGCGGGCAGAGGGCCGGCGGGGTCCGGAGCGGAGGGGCAGAGGAGGCCGCTGGGGCCAAGGAGGACGGCGCGGAGGGTCTCGCACGGCCGGGAGCTCAGTCTGGGGCAGTCCGAGCTGAGCGCTCTCCTCTGGCCTGGAGCAACCTTGGGATTTTCTGCCGGGAGGGAGGCCACGGCTGATTCACCCCTGGGGCTTTTGGGGGGACATTCCTGCAGTAGGAACGCCGCCTCTTCGGACAGCCCGTAGGCGGGGGGCGCTTCCCAGTGGGGGCGCGGGGTTCTGCTCCTCAGGCGCGGGGTTCTGCTCCTGCTTCCGGCTGGAGGTCGAGCCCTGCACGCCCACCCCGCCGCAGCCCTCCCTCCGGGTACAGGGTTCTGGCCTTGCGGTCAGGGAAGGTGTGTTTCGGTGCCAGTGCTCCGGTGCGTGCTGCGTGTGCACGGCGTCCGCATGCATGTGCAAGTGAGCGTGTGAGGAGGGGAGTGTTGGAGCTCCCTGATGTCGACTGGTCGGCCAGGCTCTGCACGAGCCGGTGTGCCCGGCGCGAGCGCAGTGAGCACCTCTGCCTGCGCACACGCCGGCGTAAGTGCGGGCGTACTTACGGTTCGCGTGGTTTGGAGCGGGCTTAAGGACTTGTGGCTGTGCTAGCGGGCCGCGCCCGCTGTCCGCGTGTGCGCCTCCGCTGCCCTCCCGCTGGCGCCTCCAGGTCTGAGCCGGCCTCTCGCCGTGGCAGGGGCTCGGTTCCCGCTCCTCGCCCGACCCGCCGCGCCGGCGAAGCGACACAGGCCGGCCTCCTCCGGGGCTCTGGCGGGGAAAGCCCCTGTCCCGCCCCCGGGAGGGGGGAATTCCCGTGACGTTTCCGCGCGTCACGCCCTTGCTGGTTTTCACTGGCTGAAAAGTCTAACTCCGGACTCGAGCAGCCAACCAGCGGCGGCTCCGGCGCGCCCCTCCGAGGGGCGGCCCGCTCTGCTCGGGGGCCTCGGTGAGGTCCGGCCCTCCGCTCGCTCGCGCTCGGGGCCAGTCCCGCTCAGGGCCCCCTCGGTCCCGACGACTGCCCAGGCAACCCGCCGCTTCTCGCCTTCCCTGCTCCTATCGCCCGCCCGCCTGCCTCTGAAGCCCGACAGCTCCCTGTCATCCCAGCACTGGGAGGCGGAGGCAGGACTGGCCCTGCTCTCTGCCCCGAGTCGCCCTCGCTGCTCCAAGGATCGGGGAAGAGGAAGGAAGTAGCGCTTGCGGTCAGAGCCCGCGCGCCATCTGGCGGCTAGACGGGAGCCGGGCCCAGCGGCCCCCCTCCTCTGTGAGCTCCCCAGTAAGACCCCCGGGGCCTGAAACTTAGGCTTTGAGAGGCAGGTCTGTAACTGGCCAGGTTTTCAGACCAGATTTCGGAAGTTCTGTGTGGGGATAGAAAGGAGACGTTTCCCTGGGAGGCTCAGGCCTGGTTCACCCACCGCAGAAATCAAGGATGTTAGAATTGAAAAGGCATCTGTAGTCGAATTTAAGCTTCCTCGAAGCGGGGAGTGACCTTTAATCTACTTCCCAGTTTCCACTTGATTTTTTTTTTTTTAAACTGTGTGTTTCGGGCTGGCCTCGAACTCGCAGTGAGCCTCCCAGTGACAAGCGTGCGGCACCACGCCGGCCCTCGTTTCCATTTGAACATGTCTTGTGGCAACAAAGTCAGGACAGCAGTCCACCAAAATCTGACCGGGCTGGCCCTCTCTTGGTTGACGGTGTTTCTCTCTGAAGCCTCCGTACGTTCCCGCCATTCCTCCCCGAGGTTGTCCTCCCTGAGGCTTGTGGTGGAACTCCAGTCATCTCAGGACTCTCCTGCGACTTGCCCCGTGCCTGTCTCTCTATTTTAAATTCATTTATTTATTTGGAGACAGAGTGTCACTAGGTAGCCCAGGCTGGCCTGAAACTCCTGGCAATCCTCCTGCCTTTGCCTCCCACATGCGGGGATTACAGGTGTGTGCCACCATGCCAGGCACCCCTTCCCTCGGGATGCGGTTATGGGCTTGCGCTGGCGCTCCTGAGATGGGCCCTGCGCGTTGATCCCCTCTTCATCTTGCCCGCAGATGTACTGTGAGGGTACTTTAGCTCACAACAACCACTCTGAGAGGTAAGTCCAGACTGAGTTCCCCTTACACAAAATGCTTGAGAGAAACTGCACCTGCACCAATACTGTTTTTTTTTTTTTTTTTTTCCCTCCCTTCAGTACTAGGGCTCAAACTTGGGACCTTCTGCTTGCAAGGCAGGCACTGTGGTGCCACTGAGATAAATCCCTGGCCCAGTGATCTCAATACCAGGAGGCTGAGGCAGGAGGATTACTGTGAAATCAAAGCCAGCCTGAACTACATAGTGAGACCATATCTCAACACCAACAGCAAAAACCTAGAAGTGCTTCAGATTTTGGAGTGGTACGCATTTTGGAGTATTTACATGAGAGTTTCTGAAATGCTCCAAAATCTGAAACTGCATCAATTTTTTTTTTAAACAGTCTCACTTTGAAATTCAGGCTGGTCTTGAACCCTGCCTCAAACTGGCAGTGTTGTATGTGGTTACCAGGGAATGAACCTGGAAACGCGCTTGCGAGGCAGGCGCCGGAGCCAGAGCCGTCTTTGGCCCTTGCTTTTTGAGACAGGGTTTCGCTCATATAGTCAGCTGGCCTTGAACTCCTGGTTATTCTCTTGTTTCAGCCTCTCAGATGCTGGGATCACAGGGGTGTGCTACCATGCCAGCACCTTAAATGAGTATCATGGTGTACTCCCAGTTTGCTGAAACTCACGTTTTCCATAAAGTACAGCTACTGGCAGACGGTGGCAAAATCCCTTCTAGGCTCCACAATATCCCTGAAAACACCCACAGGGTTAGGGTTAGGGTTTACCCCCTTTAGCACTGAGGATTGAGCCCAGGGCCTTTGTACTGATTTCCATCTCCACACATTTTACTTTTTTTTTTTTTTTTTTTT